>CM030842.1:1648824-1871324 GCA_018105865.1 Metaphire vulgaris
CGGCCCGACCGCTGACGCTTTTCGTGGGCCAGCTCACCGATCTGGTCGCCATACCCGACCTATCGGACGGAGGCACGAGGCGCTGGTCCATCCATTCGTTTCCCTTCTTTCGTCCAATCCTGTAATTTGGAGCCTTTGCATCAGGTTGGCGAAGCAACCTATAAGCCGTCCTACATCGTAACTCAAAATAAAGACATATAAAACGCAACATATATTACATACTTACTTTGAACAGAGGCTGTGTTGTCGCTTTGAATTCTGCGGCATAACATCATAGAGTTAAATTAAGTCTTTTTGCGTGACATAGGATCAAGATTGAAGGTAAAGGTAGGCCTAAAGGTGGGTCCCATACTCGAGTCCGAGCGTTGGGTTCCGGCGCTTATCTCCGGCCTGGGCAATGGGCGACGTGTGTGGTATAAAGCCATTGATCTGGGGTTGGTGTTGCCATTACTTTCCCTTACCCACGTTTTACCCTCGCAGCTTAACGCTGCTCCTCAGTTTATCACCGCCCTCTAGCGAGTAAAGCTGAGTCGATCTTAGGGCTCCTGCGGGAATCGAACCCGCGACCTTCTGCTCCATCTTCCAACGTTGTTACCACTCTTCTAACTTCCCGCCCCAGGATTAGAATTAAGATTTTAAAAGTACAGATCCTGAAAGATGGATAAGTAGATTAATAGTTACATACATACATACATACATACATACATACATACATACATACATACATACATACATACATACATACATACATACATGCATAATCTATCTGTCTGCTTGTTTGTCTCTTTGTCTGCCTTTCTATCTCTCTATCATACCTCATTTCCAACGGTCTTAATTATAATTCTCCTTCAAACCAGCAATTCCGATTGTATTCTCTTCCAGTTGGCCATTCGCTCACTTCTCTTCCTCACTTCTCTTCCTCCTCCATCTCCTCCTCCTCCTTCTCCTTCTTCTCTTCCACTCCACCGCAATTTGTCGGAGATTTTCTCCGCACGTTAAATCCGACCAATTAACCTGCTGCTGCCCCCTGCCGACCGACCGACCGACCGACTGACTGACCGACGTCATAACGAGGCTCTTGCTTAGCAGACGATCGCCAGAGCCTCGTTCTCAGCCGCAGCATAAATCGTTAGCCTAACGACGAGACGTCTTCATTCGCGACCCCCCCTCCCATCTGGCGGACTCCTCCTGAAAAGGAAAGACGGGGAAAGGAGGGAAGTAAAAGAGGGAAATTGGGGGTGGAGGTGGGGCGGAGGGGCACAGGTGCTCTCTCGAATATGTCAGACGATCGAATATCTCCCGGGCAGAGGTCAGTGCGGGGTCAATCGACCGACGTATCCCGCTGGTCGGGTCTTGTCTTCGCGTTACTCGGTCCTTATTTCGGACCGGACACCTCTGCTGTGTTGGTCGAACCGCTTTCTTTGGCGAATGCGATCGGTCCCGTGGTGTTAGAAATAAACTTATCAGAAGATGGAATGAACTGGACGACGACGAGTGTGAACAGGGATATTTTTACACCCCCCCTAACACCCCCAACACCCCCCAATTTGAGGTCGACACCCCCAAAATTTGGTAATGTGACAATGGTATGTATACAAAATGCATACTAATTAGCTCCGGACACCCCATCCCCATTTGAGGTCGACACCCCCAAATTCACAATCCTATAAATATCCCTGAGTGTGAATGATTTCAAAATAAACCTCAGTACTAGAGTAGGCCTATACTAGATTTGGATGAGTGCAACAGTGGTTCTCACACAGGGCAGACCCTACTGAACCCTCTAAACCTTATTATTATTATTATTATTATTATTATTATTATTATTATTATTATTATTATTATTATTATTATTATTATTATTATTATTATTATTATTATTATTAAGTGATCTGAAAAGTCTTTTACTGCTATTAGGCCTATGTCGAGAAAAGTCGCATCATGATAGTGACGTCGTAGAAGTAAGTAAGTAAATCGAGTAAGTAAAATCTCGTTAGTTTCTATAGCGCCTTCAAAAACAGCACCGCAGTATAGCTCATTATGCCTATGCGCAGAATCCTAGTATGAAGTAGCTACAGCCAAAGGCGGGGGTCATTCATGCGGGGTCATTTAATCCAATGGGTCGTTGTGGTTAATAAGAGTAGGCGGAAAGTAAGTAAGTAAGTAAGTAAGTAAGTAAGTAAGTAAGCAAGTAAGTAAGTAAGAGTAATAGATAATGGTGTTAATAATAATCATGGTGATGACGCTGTGACGATGGACTGAGAATCGAATGATGATCACGTGACCAGGAAATAAGAAGGTCAAACGGGGTCATAGGCTAATAAGCTAAGCAGGAGGCGGCAAAAGTTGAGAAGATATTATGAAGATAGATATTTACGAGCCGCACATTTAATTAAGCCACCGCTCATGTCGCGCAAGTGGAGGGACATGTAGTACAATGAAATTTGGGGAAGGAAGAGTAGAGAAAGAAGAGAGACAGTGGCGGCTTCAGAATTTGACAAGTGGGGGTGGGCGTTGAGGTGGCAACTATTTTCAGTAAATAGTTGGGCCAACTATTTTCAGTAAATCATCATCATGGGCACCACCACCACATCAGAGGTTGTCAGTCATCATCATCATCACCATCATCATCATCATCATCGTCGTCGTCGTCGTCGTCGTCATCATCATCATCATCATCATCTGCTCTTTGCCAATTCTTTAGCGGCAGTAGCTAGACACAAAATGTTTTCAAGAGGTTCTATCTTCTGTTTCAATTTTTGTATTTTGTTTATTCCACCGATGTTATACATTCTCCTTTCCCTTTCCTTCGTCTTTTCGAGAGTCCTATAATATCCAACGGATCAGATCAACACCTACAAAAAGAACATAACCCTCGACGGGGGCCACTGGACCGGGCATTTAATAGGGGCACAACCCCCGCCCCCCCCCCGTGGAGTCGCCTATGGGGAAATATGCAGTCCAAAAACTGCTCGTTTTTTGCATTAAGTTCAAAATTAAAACGTTATAGTTTCTGGCGCCATCTGGTGAATCGCCAAGACGGTACTTCTTACCGGGCAACAGACTGACGAATTAGTTCGAACTAGTATCCAACGGTTGTATCTGTTAATAATAATTATGATAACGGGGTTTAGAGTGGTTCAGTGGGATCTGCCCTTTGTGAAGAGCCACCCTATGTTCCGCCATGCCATTCATTCACATTATGGTCTCGCTGGGCGATCTCATCATCTGTCCTCTTGTTCTCCATTGTAGGTCTGTTCTGCGTTGAACTCTTTCTAAAGCCTTTATGGGGCGTCCATATGGTACGACCCCCGCCTCTTGTCACAACCTGTCACAAATATCTCAGGCCCTCATAGAAAGCGCCGTCCATAAATTACGTCACTCAGGTTTTCTATTTAATAAATTCGAGTTTCCCGTTCAATTTTCAGCAGCGAAACATAGAGATCTTCAACTTCCGGCAATGATGACGAATATAACTGCGATTTAAAATTCCATGCAACTGGCATAATATAATTACTCTATATCAGTGACATCTTCAGATAAAAATACATCCATCAGAAGAGAAGGGAACATATCTCGGTATATTTCGGGTTTCATGTTCACGGAAAGTGTGACGTCACAGTGATCTTTACCCCTCCCCTGTTACAAAATGTAACACTTTCCTAGACCCCTACCCTAATATGCCACCAAAAATACACTCGATGCTTGAATACAATATTCTAAATGTGAGCCTATCATTGTCTTGTAAAATCTCCTTATTTCTGTATATTCTTTTCTCTGCCTGTGTGTTGCTAGGCGTGTAAGTAGTAAGCATAGGGGTCCCAATTGAGGAGGGCTGTAGAACAGGCTTTCAATTGGGGGGGGGGGGTCACGGGCCCTCCAGTCCCCCACGTGGAGTCGCCACTGGTTGCTTCTATCCCATTATCAGTTGCATTATTGTATTTCGAAGATCGACTCAATACTATTGAAAATATCAGTTGTGTTAACAAGTATATTGGACACTCCCGGAACGAAATGAAACAACTCAATTAACGAGGTCAGGGCGTAGCCAGGAAGTTAATTTGGGAGCGGTGTGTACCGATACGCACACACACCCGTCGCTGCGCCTCTGAACGAGGGCCATGCTATTCGCTGTAAACGCTGAGGAAGCGACATAAAGCAATAGACGTCATGGGCGAAGTTAGAGGGCTTCCTGTTTGTAATGTCGAGCATTAGCGTCGCCACGGGGGCAAATGGGGCAACTCCCCCCAACCTGCTCCAGACCACCTACCAGATTCGCGCAAATCCGGTAAGAAAGTTTTCTGTGGAAGGGGGAGTGAGGGGTGGGTAAGGAATCTGACACGCTAGCTAGCCCTTTTGCCCCCGCCCCAACCAAAAATTCCTGGCGACGCCACTGATGTCGAGAGTAAAGTACGATGGGATGTCAACTATAGGAACCTTGTCTTGAAGGCAACAATTATACAGTCAACATCACGTGACCTCCCGTCGACGCGCATGCGCAGAACAGCTCCCGTTCACCCACTAACACCAACTTCCGTTTCTTTGCTCTGTTGTTCCTCTGTCGACCCCCCCGCCACCCATCCGCCCCCCCTAAATGATTAATATTTATTCTTCCCCAGACGATAATAAATCTGGCTAAGTATACTTCGTTAATCGCCGATAGGCCTGGGGTGGGGATGGGGGCGAACAAATCGCTTCTCCCTCGGGGGTTCGCTGCAGCAGGGCAAACGACTCGTCACTCTACTCTTCCACACACGGTGAGAGATGCGCGTGGGGGAGAATGGGGGTCTGGATTGCGCCCCTCCCCCGGGACCCCGATTCGCTTCCAAAGTGATTTGCGACCTCCAGACAATGGTGAATCGTCGATTGGACCAGGTATTAAAGTAACGCTACAAAAATGGCTCTTGGGTTACTGAGTGACTATACAGGGTGGCGCAAAAATAACCGGACTATCTTATTATATAATTCTCGATGTCCGGTCTGTCTGTCGGTCAACCAGATTTTGCAAGACGCTGTTGCCATAACAACGAAATTGTTTAATCAAAACTGTCTAAAAAACGCAGCGTCACATCATCCCTCTCCCATCATCATCCCCTTTCCGGCCCAACCCATCCCCGCCCGCCCTGAATCCACACCTCTCCCAATCATCCCGCTCCGCCCCCCCACAGGCCCCAAACTTCCCCAAACCCCTGATCATCAATCGCTGATCATCATTATGATCAAGATCATGATCTCTCTCCCAACCTTCATTCCGTCTCCCCATCTCTCTCCCAATGAGCCCCAACCCATCACCGCTCCGCCCTATCATCATCATCATCAAAACCCGTCATCAAACCTCCCTCCTCTCCCATCATCATCATCATCATCATTTAACATCATCATTTAATTTTTGGAAAAGCGTTCTTCAGAAATGATTGCAACGTTTTAAATCATCATCAAAAAGATGGGGTTTGCACCATCATCATCATTGCATAACATATGGGGGGTAGAGTGCACTTTACGGCCTATCATCAACCCAAAAGAAATCATCATCATTTTCAGCGGTAACATCATCATCATCATCATCATCAACCCATGACAAAATCATCATATCATCGGTGAATTTCATGAAAGTTTTGAATTATTTCCATTTTTATTATATCTCAGGCTTATATAAGAGCTAAGAAAATATTTTATTGTTTATTTTTTATTCTTCTTTTTAACGTCCGTGGTCCAGCGTTCACGAGGTTTGAATCAAGTGAGAATCAGTATGTTGCTCGGCGTGCAAAAGCAGGAGAAACAAGAGAATCAAGCACTGCATGTCGTTCGACACTGCCAAATCATTACACTATATGGTTTTCTATCAAGTTTCAGAAAATTCATGCGAATGGGCGTTAACTCGATTGAAGGAAAAGGCGGCGAGTTAAAAACAATTAATTGCGCAAAATGCTATTGTATTTGCGCAAAATCGGGTGGTAAAACAGCCAATCTCCCCCGTCATTTTTGACGGGTAAACACCTAGTATTAAATAAAAACCTAAGCGTGACAAGTCCGGTTTTTTGCGCCACCCTATAGACCTGGACTTGCAGTTGATAGTGAAATATATCGATAGATAGCATAAGAGCAGCTAAGTTTTAAATTTTTTTACCTGTCTTGAGAGATTTGATTCTGTATCGGAACCGTCTCTTTAAGATAAGTTTTTGAACGATCCATAAAAATTCGGCGTTTGTTCCTATTTTTCGCCGTCCCAGTCGGCCCTGAATTTATCGAAGAATTTTGCCCATGACGGTTTTATTTGAACTTTCATTTAAGGTCAGTGTCGGTTCCAGGATTTCTTTGGTGGGGGATGAAATGAATTCATTGGGAAGTTGTTGGGGGGATGAAATTTGTTCCTAATTTACTACACTTTTATTATTTTATTTTTTTTGTAAACAAATATTTTTTCCGGATTATTAAATTAAATTATTTTATTTTATTCATTTATTATCAATTTTCTGGGCGATAGCCTTTTTTAGTCGTCACAGCTATTTTTTAAAATACCGGTCTTCCGATTTTCCGGAACGCCGTTCCGCCTCGTTCCGGCTTAAAAAAACCCTGGATTTGCTAGAATTTAACCCAAAAATATGTTTCACAAGCAAAGAAGTAAGTCCGGAAGTCCGGTGGAGGGATGCATCTCCACTCATCCCCCCACGTGGAACCGCCACTGTTTAAGGTTGCTATCTATTTCGAGCAGCAAGAAGCAATGAGAGCGTAAACAAATTTCCTATGCCATTTCCACGCTATTCGTTGTAAACGCTGAGGGGAATTGGTCCGACCCTCTCATGACCCATTCACCAGTCGCCATCTATTGTGGTGTCACGGAGAATGTCATAGAAAAATCCGGACGTTCAGTAATATGCACTGAAGACTGAATAAGTACGGAGTCGTATAGCGGACTCCTAGAAACTACGGAAGCCCAGAAGCGCCGTAGAGAGAGCCGGACTGCCATAATGATACAAAACGAAGAGCTTTTTTGTGTGCGCGGCGGCAACATGATGTCTGCGTAGGGTCTTTGGCGAATAAGACGATTCCTGTCGGTAGAAATATACAGGAATTCGTCCACAACGTCTTGTCAATTATGCAGTAATATAGTCCATTTGAAATGTAAAGCATTGTGTTTCCACTGAAAGTTCCTTCTTTTACGATACTCAAAAGTTTTCTTTCTTTTTTTCTGTCTTTCTTTCTGTCTGTCTCTCTCTCTCTGTCTGTCTGTCTGTCTGTCTGTCTGTCTCTGTCTCTGTCTCTCTCTCTGTCTCTGTCTCTGTCTCTCTGTCTCTGTCTCTGTCTCTGTCTCTGTCTCTGTCTCTGTCTCTGTCTCTGTCTCTGTCTCTGTCTCTGTCTCTCTCTGTCTCTCTCTCTCTCTCTCTCTCTCTCTCTCTCTCTCTCTCTCTCTCTCTCTCTCTCTCTCTCTCTCTCTCTCTCTCTCTCTCTCTCTCTCTCAATAACGCTGAAATAAAGTTTTCTAGTCGATTTTCCAGAAATTTCGATTCCTGTCAAATCCAAAAACCCTATCGACGGTGTGTTTGTGTGTGTTTGTGAGTTAGAGGAGAGAGGCAGACAGACAGGCAGAAAGAAAGAGACATAGACATTGAGTCGGAGTCAGAGACAGACAGACAGACAGACAAAAAGACACAGAGAGACAGACTACAGTTCCCTAGTGACAGTTAAGTGAAGAGTCGTGAGAATTGTCGGGTCCTAGCTCCGCCGCTGACGTCATTCGATCCCGGACATGGACACCTCGATCCGGATCAAACAATCAACGATCGAATCCACGCCGCGTTGCTAGGAGACGACGACCGACGACAGAATTCCCATGGCAACCGGAGAACGAAAGAACGAAGAACGCCAATGAGTTTATGGTTTAGGGTTTTCCGATCGGCCGCCAGAGGCGCCAGTCGTCGGCAGGCAGACGACACTCGAGAACGGCGGGAAATGTCCCGGTTGCCAATGACGACGACGACGACGACGACGACTACGGCGCAGGAAACAAACAGAAGACAGCGTTCGGGAGGGTGGATGGGGGGCGGGGAGGGGTCGACTACCCCCTCCCCTCCTCCGTTGATCCGATTACGATTTCCTTCGACGGCGCTGAGGATGTTGGGACGCACTCGTTGACCTCTCGACCTCAGAAGAAGAAGTCGTACGCAGTGACGTCACGATCGACTTACGTCACAGAGAATCACCAGGTCGTCGACCGACAAACAGCGACGGAATGACTAATCAACTCGACTTAGGGAAAGATCGCCTTGATCATCACCACCACCACCACCACCACCACCACCATCATCATCATCATCATCATCATCATCATCATCATCATCATCCTCATCATCATTATCGTCGTCACCACCACCACCACCGATAGTGGGACTCTCAACAAGGGACAGGTGTCCCCTGAGAGTCCGACTATTTCGGGAGGAAGTCGGGCGAGATCACCTGACTGTTATCAGACGAACTGTTCGAAGACCGATGAATTCTGGGAAATATTTCTGCCAATTAACAAACACCGGATTCCATTTTCTCTATAGGAATTCTCCGACACGGATAAAAAAGACAGGTCCTTGGGCAGGTGCAAGGGGGTGGTTTGATTGGTGGGTGGATGGGTGGGTGGGTGGGTGTGCTTATGGGGCATATTATTGAACTGTCGTCTTCCCTACCCCTCCCACTCCGTCGAAATCGCCACGCCATATCCACCCCCCGATCGTTTAGCAAAAATGGCCGAAATCAAAACAGCCGTTGTGTTGCCAAAATATCCCGCTAGGAGGCGGCGACCGATGAAAAATTCACGGTACGGGTTAGTCTGGCACACGGCGAAGTCAGGCGCAGTACCGACCACCTTGGTACGCTTCGATGGTCGGTCGTACTGCACCACCGCATTTATTTTCCAAATATTCCAACCGCAACGGACAACAGCAATCGGAAACCGTACGCCAGGCCAACCAGGACCAGAGAATGGCGCCTGTAGCCAGTCATTATAAGGGGGGGACGTACTGGTCGTTGTAAGTAAAAACATTTCTAAATGTTATTGGTAACCACGGCGACCGTTGCCATGGAGAAACAGGCGCTGTTCCAAATCGAAATCCCAAATCGAAATTATCTCTAATTAATTATCTTATCACAGAAGAGAGAACTAAACGGAAAGTTTGCTATTTGATGTTCAGTTTTACAAAATTTAATGATAAATAATTAATCAATTTGATAAATGGTTGACCTTTATATGGCGAATAATAATTTTTCCGTTTACCTTTTCCATTTTTCCGTTTTCCCATTTTGCTAGAATAATAGATAGGTCTATAACTCGTCTCAATTATGTTCTACAGCGTTCAAAATCAGGCATAATAATAATAATAATAATAATAATAATAATAATAATAATAATAATAATAATAATAATAATAACAGCAACAATAACAGGAGAGTGTTTCTGGAAAAAGCGCTACAGAATAAAAATATCTACAAATTATCAGTTTTAATAAAATGTAATTTAGCTTTTGTCGAATTTTAATTTCTGCTTATAGAAGACTTTCGCTATATCGTAGCCAGTGGCGTAGCCAGGGCTGCGAAATAGGGGGGAGCAGCACATCGACATTTTTGTGTAAGTCTCCGACGAACAAAAAAACGTCATCGTGAAGTTCTTCGTATTCGCTTCCATCATGCAACCACCCCCCCACACAAATACCTCAACGGCTTTGCACAGATCTGACGATCTGTCCCTGCCAGAAGAGGGGGTCCAACCCCTCGTGCCCCCCGTGGATACGCAATGGAACGCAGCAAATATCGGGAACTGGAGTAAGAGTGGAATCAGTTTTGTCGACTTGATGAACTGACTATAAGCAGGAAGTCGGACGTCCTTTTCCGGACATGGAAAATGGATTCCGGATCAGCCGCTCGATCCGGTTGATTCCGTGGGACTGCTCGACGGACTCCGAGAGAAGCGGAGGCTCCGAAAGATCCGCTCCGACGGCGGAGGAGGAGAGAGCAGGATCGAACTCGGGGAGGCCGGACCGCATCTGGCTCCGCTCCTGGACGACATGGTCGCCGCCAGCAGACATCGTTCCAGGAACCCTCCGTGACCCGCTCCGACGGGCGGGGAGAGGAGGCCCCGGTGACGTCCAGTCCTTCGAGCACCGGAAATCCGTCGAAATTCGCCGACCTGGAACCGGAAGTTAACGGATCTTGTTGCTGGTGCGTCATCAACGACGGAAATGCGCTGAAAAAGAACGTTTGACCTTGACCTCGGATATTCAGCGGAGATCTCTCAGCCAACCAGTTGTTCAGGTCCGACAGGTGACCGGAAACGATGACGTCACGTGGACTTCCGGTCTCCTCATCCCCTTCCTCTCCTCCTCCTTCTTCTTCCTCTTCGTCTTCTTGTTCTGCTTCTTCGTAGGAGCCGTTTACGTCTGCAGACGACCGCGCATGCGCAGTGACGTCGAAGATCCGACAGGAAGTGGCGCTTGGATCTGGGCGTGGCCGCTGCTGCCGGATCGTCGAACTGGTCACCGGAAGTGGAAGCGGCGACCGGATATCCGGCTGCGTCTGGCGATTTTGAAAGTGATCGCCGCCGCTGGACAACGACCGAATCAGGGAATTTAAGACTAAGGCGGGCGTCGTTCGCTGAAAGTGTGAACCGGCCACCACAACGTTCTGTTCACCGTGTGAACCGACCACGAGGTTCTTCTCGTCGCTTCGCAGCCGCCGCCGCTGCTGCTGCTGCTGCTGCTGCTGCTGAATCACGTGACCATGATGCTGTCTTCCGGAACTCCCCTTAATCTCGTTTCCGGTCGTCGTCGCCGACCGGATTCTAGTCTCCAAGTAGCTCTCTATCTCCGTCCTCGCCCTCTCCACCCCCTCCGCCGACCCGACGACCTCGAACACCGGGTCTCTGTCTCGCCCGGGGCTCACTATGTGCGTCTGCGTGTCCTGCTGGATCCTCTTGATCGTCGCCCCCCTGGGGCCGACCACGAGACCGACGGCGCAGACGGGCACCCGCACCCCGATCACTGTCGTCTCGCCCCCTCCTCCGTGGGGGCCCCCCGGATGGGGCGCCGCCGCCGCCGCCCTGGAGCCCCCCTGCGACGACGAGGCGGCGCCGGAGGGGACCCCGGGCGATCGTCGCCTGGTCGCCGCCCGGATCTGGGTGAAGTGATCGGCGGCCGAGAGGATGTCCGTCTTCGCCGCCGCCACGTCGTCCCTTCGGCCGGTGATGACGAAGACCGGATCCTCGTCCCGTCCCGGGGTCTTTATGTAGGTGTTCGTCCGGCCACGAAGGGCCTTGATCTTACACCCTGTCGACGAGAAAGAGAACTAGAAATATTAATTAATTATTAACGAAATTAAATTGCGATTGGTTCCATTTATTCTAGCCAACGAGATCATCCGCTTACTTACTTACTAACATGCTTACTTGCTTACTTACTTAATTACATGTTTACTTTGCATGCTTACTTACTTACGTGCTTACTTACTTACTTACTTACTTTACTTACTTACTTACTTAATGGAATCATGATATATCCTATTGAAAGAGGATTAAGACTACGAATGCGTGTTTCTTGCTGCTGCTGCTGCTGCTGCTGCCGCTGCTGCTGCTTGATGCGCCATGGCCCATCGGTCTTTGATGCGCTCTAAGTCAGTCTTCTCGGTTTCTTCTCTCGGTCTACGCTGAGTAGAGGGCAAGATACCAGACCAGATACCTTCCAGCGGCGCCCAATGCAGCTGTCCTGCCTGCCGTACCCTAGTTAAGTATCGTGGGCGCATCCTGTCTCCTGCAACTCCACTTAACTTCTCTCCACCATCAGTCCAAGATTTCATGACGCTGTAGTATAAACTAATAGACTGCGGCTAGCTGAGTTAAACTATTTGAAGCCCAACATAGTTAATTGTTAATATTTTCTATCCCTTGTTAATATTTTCTATCCCTTGTTAATATTTTCTATCCCTTGTTAATATTTTCTATCCCTTGTTAATATTTTCTATCCCTTGTTAATATTTTCTATCCCTTGTTAATATTTTCTATCCCTTGTTAATATTTTCTATCCCTTGTTATTAATCCTATCGTTACAGAGAAAAAAGCAACTTGGATGGCGGTCTATGAATGGCAGTGGATAACTGATTGACGTCTAGTTGTTTAGATTGTGTTAACCCCTTAACTGGGATCCCGCATATATCCGTCTATTTTACATTGAGTTACAGTTAAATACACGGTTAAAGGGTTAATGCACTGTTTCGCTAACGCGTTCTCTCCTGCTGAATATTCATTTAGCGCCATTTTGACAACTGTCTTGTGTGATTTGGTTCCATTTATTCTAGCTAATGAGATCATCTGCTTACTTGCTTATTTACTTACTTGATAAAAGCATACCTTCGTCAATAATTCGTCAGGTATTCGAGTCACTCGCTGATTCGGAGAATTCTGGGAAGGGGTGGGTGGGTGGGTGGGTGGGGGTGGGGTATGGGCGCTTGGATGAGACGCAGTTATCACAGATTCGTACCGGGCGACGTGCATTAGGCCGAGACGATGATGCGCCTGTCAAAATGATCGTGGGGGAAAATTGCACGGGGACGCGTCACATCTATTCGTCGTCGGATCAGTCGATCGTCCAATCAGTCACCGAGTGACAAATTTCTTTCCAGGAATCTTTCCTCTTTTCAGTTCCATCCATCCAAATGATCCAATTCAGTGCGGATGGCGACGACTCCTTGTTTATCCATTTATCCAACTCCCCACCGTCAGGAGAAGCTGTCTGGAGCAGTGGCGTAGCCAGGATTTCCGGAAGTAGGGGGTTGGAAAAAAGTCATCGATAACCGCCAAGGGGTGGGTTTTCACCCCAAAAATCGCCTCAAAAAATAAAAATTGCATGGGAATACATAACAAAATTGTTGCGAGGTCCAAAAGGGGGGTTAACCCCTCCTGGCTACGCCACTGGTCGAGAGAGGGGAGGGTCAGCGTCCCCTAAAAGGTCAAGGTCAACGGGCGCGACCTCTTTGGCTCCTCCCACCCTCTTCGGATTCGTTCATGCATTTTCATGCTCCGTTGTTTTACGAAAGCAGATTTTAAGCTTCGGCAGTCGGTCACTTGGGGCGCTCTGTCCTCCGATGCAAAGTAGCAGACGACAGTTTCAACAAGTGATTAATTGAAACCCTGTTGCCATGGAGACAAAAAGATAACACAGACAGACAGATGGAGGGGCAGACGGATGGACAGAGAAGGAGGTAATGATAGATCAGTTTTAGCCTAATTTTAGAACTTGCGCCAAACTAACTAGGACCAAACTGCTACCATTTCATTGGAATATATCTATGGAAAACTTTTATTTTCTTTTAGAATGTGTCTATGTTTTGCCGATATTTTAAAACAGACAGCGTCATTCTATGACATTTGAAAATAGTCAATATCTTGGACAAATATACAGGCTTACTGAGTCATGAATATAATTATATTAGAACAGTGTTTCCAAACTCTGGGTCGCGACCCAAGAGTGGGTCGCATGGCTCAGTCTACTGGGTAGCGGAGTAGCGCGAAATTAGATTCAAAAGTGTCATTTTTAACCAATACGGTAAAACTACAATGTCACACGCCTTGAAAGTTGTACGTTTGCTCATGTTTTAAGACATTTATATGCCTGCAACCCTCCCTAAACGGCTTATATTAAAACGATTAGTGTTTTATCGAACTGTATCTGACAATAAATTTACAGGGTCGCTGCCTGTTAAAAAGCCGCTGAAGTGGGTCGCACAGCTTCAAAAAGCTTGGGAAACCCTGGCCAATAGTACTTTTAAAAATTAATATTATTTCACAATAACGCAAGGAAAGCGTATTCCGACCATTTTGCTCTGAAACTCCAATAACAAAAGGGAACCCCTAGAAAGGCATCTGTAGTACCTGGCGGTAAAGCCATCTTGCCATACTCATCGGATTTTTAAGACGCGTAACAAAGGTATGTCCCTGGCTACATTTTAAAAGATGATTTTCAAGACATTTCAATATCTGTTTCTCTCATTTTGTCTTATTTGGCAAAAATATGAATAATTCTACCTAATAGATTTGCCACATTTTCATTCGAATTGAATCAGAGCTTTTGTTTTGCTTTTATTAAAAAACTCAGAAAATTCTTTACAACTAACGTTCGCCAGATGGCCTAATGCATTTTTTAATATTACTGGCTGTTTTAACCCGTCAAAAATGACGGGAGAGAGTGGCTATCTCCTTTTCCAATTTTTTTGCAAAAAGTTCGTATTATTACATATTATAGAGAGAGAGAGGAAGAGACAGACAGACATGGACTGAGAAGCAGAGACGGAGACAATGACAAAGAGAGGTAGGCCTACTAGGACAGAGAGGATGTTTTGCTGGCGGTTAATTTCCCTATTTCATTTTCATTCAGAGCACTTTGATTAATAGAGACTGCATTCTGAACACGCAACAATATCCTTCATTAACTGTCTTGTATAAGGCACATCATCATCATCATCATCATCATCATCATCATCATCATCATCATCATCATCATCATCATCATCATCATCATCATCATCATCATCATCATCATCATAATCATCATCATCATCATCATCCAGGGCCATATTAAGGCGGGGGCTGAGTGGGCTGTAGCCCCCGGCCCATCATGAAAATAGGTCCACCGATTTTCGAGATAACCTTTTTTTGCTTGTCGAGAGATTTTCATTATAGGCGACGGCCTTTTTTTCTCAGCCCACTGCCCACTCGGACCTTAATCCGGCCCTGTCATCATCATCATCATCATCATCATCATCATCATCATCATCATCATCATCATCATCATCATCATCATCATCATCATCATCATCATCTTCATCTTCATTATCCTTATCATCATGAAAATCACGAAAAATCATCACGAAAAAGAAGGGCGAAAAACAAAGCGTGGAGGAAACTAAGTAAACTCAGATTAGCAAGTAAAGGAAATGAGCAGAATCAGCACAGACTTAAGATCTTGGAGGAACAGTACACTCAGAAAAGAAAAGCATCAGCAGTTACTAACAAGATGGCTATTGCAAATTTTGAAGGTAGATTAGCAAAAAATATAAAACAGAACAGTAAAAGTTTCTACAAATATTGTAATAGAAAGTTGAGACGAAAGGACACAGTCGGTCCCCTCTTGGACAGCGCAGGATGTGCAATAACAGACGATGTAGAAACT
The DNA here is from genome assembly GCA_018105865.1 of Metaphire vulgaris. Lineage (NCBI taxonomy): Eukaryota > Metazoa > Annelida > Clitellata > Crassiclitellata > Megascolecidae > Metaphire > Metaphire vulgaris. The sequence continues at coordinate 1,664,025 of CM030842.1, forward strand.
GCACAGATTCTAAATAACTATTTTTGTTCAGTATTTACAGAGGAAAATACAAATACTATGCCAGAAGCCAAAATTGTGTTTGATGGAAATGAAGAAGAAATGCTAACAGATATAGTGTGTACAAAAGAATGTGTTATCAAGGTTTTGACCAATTTAAAGACAGACAAGAGCCCAGGATTAGATGGCTTACATCCAAAGTTTCTTTACGAGGTTCGAAATGAAATAGGACATGCAATTGCTTTGATAATCAATGAATCACTCAGAACTGGAGTAGTACCGCAAGACTGGAGAGACGCATTAGTCAGCCCACTGTTCAAGAAGGGAAAACGAAGTGAACCAAGCAATTACAGACCAGTGAGCCTAACATCTGTAATCGGTAAAGTTATGGAAAAATACTGAAAGAAAGCATTTTGGAACATTTGACTAGGCATAAAATTGTTAAAGATAGTCAGCATGGATTTACAAAGGGGCGTTCATGCCTGACCAACCTGTTGGACTTTCTGGAGGAGGTTTTTGATAAGCTAGACAAGGGCAAGGGAGTAGACATAATATATTTAGATTTTGCCAAAGCGTTTGATAAAGTACCCCATATAAGGCTGGCTGCCAAACTGAAGTCCTGTGGAATAAGGGGCAATATTCTCAGATGGATTGAAAATTGGTTGAAGGGAAGAAGACAGAAGGTTGGCATTAGGGGCCATTCGCAATGGGCAAGAGTTATCAGTGGAGTGCCTCAGGGCTCAGTGCTTGGGCCATTGCTTTTTATAATATATATAAATGATATCGATGAAGGATTACTGTCCAAAATTTCAAAGTTTGCCGATGACACAAAGCTATGCAGAAATATAGACTCGGAGGATGATGCAAAAATTTTACAAGAAGATCTAAGGAAATTGTTTCAGTGGTCTGTGGACTGGCAGATGCTTTTCAATATTGATAAATGTTCTGTAATGCATGTTGGGAAGTCTAATAATGGTAATGAATATTCTTTAAAAACCACAACAGAAAAAGAAAGAGACTTGGGGATAATCACCCATAGAAGTATGAATCCATCTCACCAATGCATGGAGGCAGCAAAAAGGGAAACCAAATGTTGGGAATGGTGAAAAGGACAATTGTGAGTCGTGACAAAGAGATAATCATTAAACTTTATAAGTCATTAGTAAGGCCTCATCTGGAATACTGTGTTCAGGCTTGGAATCCATTCTTGAAAAAGATATAGAACTTTTAGAAAAAGTGCAAAGACGAGCAACGAAGATGGTCAATGGGTGCCATAATTTAAGCTACGAAAAAGACTTCAATATTGTGGACTGACAACATTAGAAAGGAGAAGAGAAAGAGGGATTTGATAGAAACATACAAAATAATGACTGGGAAAGTAGAATTCGATTCTTTACATTGGCACACTATAGCAGCACAAGAGGCCACAAGTGCAAAATGTTTAAGCAGAGGGGGTTGGTCAAGAAAGAAAACAGTGCAAGGGTTGTGGACAAATGGAACAGTTTGGACGAGGTGGGAGTGACAGTTGAAACAGTGAACGGATTCAAAGGCTATCTAGATAAACTAGGTTATTGAATGCAGATGGTTACATCAGTGGTTTTCACACAGGCTTACTTAGCCTCCTAAACCACTTAAAATCACATTATTATTATTATTATCATCATCCTCGACATCGATGTTTTTCTCGTCAAGGCTTCTTAACATGGAAACCCGAAAAACGTCGTTGTGCTCCTCCTCCCCATTCCGGAATCCTGGCGACGTCAATGGCTTTGTGAGAAAGATAGGCCACATGATCGGCCAATCTCGGAACTTCGGTCTAGTGCGCAAACGACACAGGCTACAATTTTTTTCGTGACATAAGTCATAACAGTAATACCGGTAATTAACCCCTTAACTGTGGACCCCGGATATATCCGTCTATTTTGCATTGAGTTACAGTTAAATACACGGTTAAGGGGTTAATTAACGATATGGAAAATCTGGCAAAAACAGGAAAAATACAGAGACAGAGAGACAAAGGAAGACAAAGGAAGACAAAGAAACAGAAAGCCTATCTGTTATGATCGCCGGCGTAGAATATTACATAGGCTAAAGGTTACATTGCGTACCAGAAAATAATTTTTCCAACAAAGCACTTAGAAGAAGGACACAATTCTCGATCGGTTTATTTATTGGCAGGCTCTTTAGGACGAGTGTAAAAAGCGGTGATTTGTCTCAATTTTACCTATCTACGGTAATATCTCGATTGGGAAATTATTTCCAAGCATTAGCGGTCTATTACTAGGGTATTCAAGTAAGCCTAAATCTTATAAAGGGTCTATTTTTTATGACCGGTTCCCGATACCGAGACTATAATAGTCTTGTTTCTAGTTACAGAAATATAGTTTAGACAGAGAACAAGTACTGCAGGTTGAAATCAATATATTAACCCCTTAACCGTGTATTTAACTGTAACTCAATGTAAAATGGACGGATATATCCGGGATCCCCAGTTAAGGGGTTAAAACGTTATTTAACTTATTTATCGCTTCAGTGTCTTCGCGGGCCATTTAGCATTCCTTTGGCGGGCCGGATCTGGTCCGCGGGCCGCCATCTGAGCATGACCAGCGAACGGCGACCTACCTTGTCTACCGACGATCTCGGCGACGTGCTCCGAGCTCGGCACGGTCACTCTCTCCGTCATGTTGGCACTCTTCCGGGGAAACGGGGCGTCGACGCCGTCAAACCCGGACACGGGGACGGACGAGGCCGGTGCGGTCCCAGCGACCGCCCCCGGGGACTCCTCGGCAGCCTCCGCCTGCATTTCCCGCTCTCTCGCTCTCCTCCTCCTCCTCCTCCTCCTTCTTCGGATATCGTCTGGGAAAAACACTGTAGCCTGCGTCAGTTAAGTCCGTCCATTTATACGGCGCCAGTATATCGGCAGTCGTGAAGCGATCTCGGTGACTGCTTGCTATGTGCCGCGAAAAACCAACTGGCCTCTACCCACCTTTACACCACTCAATGCACCCTCCATTTCTCCTCCTCCTCCTCCTCCTCATCTTCTTTCTCCTCAGGCCAGCGCCCGTGGCTCAAGAGGACTTTCGCCTTCAACTTGCCCCAGGGTCGCCGAAAGGGGAGTGGGGGAGAGGGGGCAAATGCACAGGAGCCCGGCGATCTGTAGGGGCCCCGGGCGGGTCTGAAAAATGTCATCTCGTAGAATATAGTGCTGTTTATTATGCTTTGTGGTCCCGTTCGCCGTACTTGCTGTACTTTGACGTCCCGAGAAGCCAGCCTGAGATGCAAAAATGGCCAGCACTACTTTGTTTAGGCCTACACAGGATTCAAACATCATGCAACCCGGATTTTTTTAAATTTCTAGGAACTTTCTAAAACTTAAAACTGTCAAATTTTTAGGATCCTCTGACTGTTACTGCACATGGACAGTGGCGGATCCACCAGGGGGGGTCAGGGGGGCCCGTGCCCCCTATTGAGTGCCTGGCCCCCCAGTGGCCCCCCAGTTGGGACCTATACTTAATGCTACATACATTAAACAACAAATGGTTGGCCCTCCTATGATTAGAAGTTACCACCCCAACGGCCCCCCATTTGCCAAATCCTAGAGCCGCCACTGCACATGGACCCGAAATTTCTCTCGGTGGGATTGACTTACCCCCCCCCCAATGTCTCAACAAGCAAGAAAACAACGTATTTGTACATTGCGTTCCAATCGTTGTAGTAATAGATTCCGAGAAAGTGCCTAAAATAATAATAAATCTTTGTAAATGACATAATTTTATTATGTCAGCTTATTTTCTAAAATTAATAATTATTTTGGTATTTTTCTCTTTTTACCGCGAAATATTGCGCTCGCCTAAACAAATTTTCCCGAGGCGATCGTCCCCTGCTCCCTCACTCTGCGCCACTGCCTCAGTGTTTCATCTAGACTCCTGGACTCCGAGGGGAACTGGCAAAGCCGGGGGAAACTGACAAAGCCGGGGGGAATTCTGCTAGGGACTGCTGTTAGTCCATGTAGTATGCCAAAATTTCCGAGGGGGAATTTGAAATTTCCGGGGGGGAAAGGGCCATTTCCCCGTCCCCCTAGAACTGCACTGCCGCCTCACTGCACTGCCTCCTCCTACTCCTCCTCCTCCTTCTCCTCCTCCTCCTCCTCCTTAGTCAGATACAAATCGGAACTTCATCGAGCGATTCGTGTTTCGTGTAAATCGTCGTTTGACGTTGTCGTCAATTCAGAATTCAATGCATTGATTCAACGGGCGCCATTTTGTCCTGCTCCTTGCACGCTCTTCGATAGCCGTGCAGTGTGATTGATATGTTAGGTTTTGTGTTTTTCAGATCAGAACATCGCGCGGTGTTTACGCTGTTTTGATATATGAAGGAAAGCCTGCAAGAGATAAAACCCCATCTCTCTCTCTCTCTCTCTCTCTCTCTCTCTCTCTCTCTCTCTCTCTCTCTCTCTCTCTCTCTGTGTGTGTGTGTGTGTGTGTGTAGGGTGGTTGGTGGGCGTGGGTGTGCGATCAATAACTAAGTAACTAAGTAAGTGTAAGCGTTTTAGGGGCTATCCATTAATTACGTCAACAATTTTTTTGACAATTTTTGACCTCTCCTTGTCAACAACTGTCGAACTTCGATGACCCCCTTAAATTGTGTCAACAACTTAGAATCACCGTACAAAGGGCCGTCCATTAATTGGGTGTCAAACATTTTTGGCAATTTTACCCCTCCCTCTGGTCAACAACTGTCAAAATTTAAGTGACCTCCACCCCTAATGGAACTATGTCAAAAGCTTTGAACCCCCTACAAGCTAAAAAATATTTGATACTACAATCGATAGAAGTCTGCGAAAAGTTGCGTAGTAATCCATTATAATCATAATCATCATCATCATCATCATCATCATCATCATCATCATCATCATCATCATCATCATCATCATCATCATCATCATCATCATCATCATCATCATATCGTCCTGAACACGCAACAATATCCTTCATTAAATGCCTTGAAAAAAGGCACACCATCATCATTTATTATTATTATTATTATTATTATTATTATTATTATTATTATTATTATTATTATTATTATTATTACCACGAAAGTAGAAATTTTGACTGAAATCATGAATGAACGAGCGATTGAACGAACGAATGCTGTCGTTAAAATGGCGAAGAGCCCTGTTTTCGCCCGGGGCTTTAACTAGCCGGGAGTAGCCCGTCAGCCAACACCACCATCACCCCCACCCCACCCCACCCCTCCCGGCCCCCGCAAAGTCCCGCAATAGAGTAATCAGCCGAATGAATCTCTCTTACTTATTAAAACTCGTCGACGTTGCATGAAATCGCCGCCTCAGCAGATGCAACGCTGCCCCTCGCCCCCTCCAGCAGCATCCTCCCTCACCCCGTGCCCCACCTCCCACACCATCGCCTGCACGAAACGATTGGAACCGAATATAGTGGTAACCAGTGGCGGCTCTAGGATTTGGCAAGTGGGGGCCGTTGGGGTGGCAACTTCTAATCATGGGGGGCCAACCATTTGTTGTTTAATGTATGTAGCATTAAGTATAGGGTCCCAACTGGGGGGCCACTGGGGGGGGCAGGCACTCAATAGGGAGGCACGGGTCCCCTGGCCCCCCGGTGGAGCCGCCACTGGTGGTAACCGGTCGAAATTGCCTAAATTCTCTTTCCATGAAAGATATTTCGTAATTTTCCGTTTTATCGGCGAAATAAAAGATCACATTTTAGGTTTGTCTTTCTAAATACGAAAAAGTTACAGCTATTTCCGTTAGGCATGATTTCTGAGCAATTACTATCTTGCGAGACATCACCAAGGCCCTGGGCCATATTAAGGCGGGGACTGAGGGGGCTGTAGCCCCCCGACCCACCATGCCCACCGATTTTCCATCTTTTTTCTTTGCTTGTGAGCACGTTTTGCAAGCGAGAAAGCCTTTTTTGGCTCATCAGCAGCGCGATTTGGAAGGAGAAAATCTTTTTTATTTGCTCGTTAGCACGATTTTGAAGGCAGATAACCCTTTCCCCCTTGTCGGACATTTTCAGTAGACTATAGGCGACGGCCTTTTTTTCTCAGCCCCCCCCTCTCCTCCCGGCCCACTCGGACCTTAATCCGGTCCTGCCCACGGATTTCTATTTATAACTGGATAGCGCTTGGCCTATAGCCGCCGCACGCAGCAGTGAGGTCAGCGCGCCAGCCAGAGCGGCCATATTGTTACTCGTATTCATCAGCTGACACTGCTATACTAGGAAGGTGGCGAGGCCAGTGGCGGCTCCACCGAGGGTGGGTGGGGGGATAAGGGGGGAGGGGTCCGTGCCCCTATTGAGTGTCTGCCCCCCCAGTTGGGACCTATACTTAATGCTACATACATTAAACAACAAATGGTTGGCCCCCATGATTAGAAGTTGCCATCCCAACGTCCCCCCTACTTGCCAAATCCTAGAGCCACCACTGCTCCACAGGGGGGCCCGTGCCCCCTATTGAGTGTCTGGCCCCCTGTTGGGACCCTATACTTAATACTGCATACATAACAAATGGTTGGCTACCATGATTAGAAGTTGCCACCCCAACGCCCCCACTTACCAAATCCTGGAGCCGTCACTGGGCGAGGCTGGACTGATATTCTAGGGTAGTTCCTGGCACTATATTCAATTCATTTGTCAATAATTGTATCACTCATTTACATTCATTTTCTTTCACACTGCTCTTTTATCTAGAAGGCCTAAGGCGTCTTTCATTGATGAATAGCATGCAGTTGGATGTTAAGCCTTTTACCCCATCAGACAAACATCTCTTGACAAATGGACCACAGTGTGCAGTATGCCTAAGCCTAGATGCAGGGTTATTTCTAGGATTGTGAATTTGGGGTGTTGGGAAAATCTGGCGAAATGGTTATTTTTAGGATTGTAGGATTGTGAATTTGGGGTTGTCGGAAAATCTGGAGGTGTCGTAAGTCTCTGCCCAGTGTTTAATCTAGACTCCTGGATTCCGGGGAACTGAAAAAGCCAGACTGACAAAAGCCTTCATTCTTCTCTTTTGACTCGATTGTCGATATTTTCATCCTGTGCTAAATCTATCTCTGTCCTGATATATGTTGGCCTTTTCAGACAGAGACTAACACTTCTAAAACAAACATCATTACAATATATTTCCAAAATTTAAATATTGTTTCTTTAGCCAAACAAGAAACATTGTAACATTATTTTCCATAGCAAATGTTTTAGTCTGTGACCGAAAAACTGTTTTAAAATTTCACACCCCCAAGAGTTTAACTGACAAATAATTGATTGTTGATAACTAACTGAAACTAATGGTACAAAAAAACACCCAAAATGGTTTGTCATCTGTCAGGACCTAATGATTAGCAATTCTTACTAATTAAAATCTTTTATGTATACATAACAAGATTACAAAGCCATTGGAGTTTTAGATAAATACAGTAACTGAAAACTACTGATTATATAAACTCAGCAACACATGGTCTTGAAATGCATTGACAAAGGACCTAACTATAAGAATAACCAAAGATTTTAACAGAAATGGTCGATTTCTTCCTAAACTGGTTCAAAATTTCAAATTCAGTCGCTTCTGAACAACTGTTGCCTGGTGAATTATGGCATCCATTTTTCTTTTCATAGCCTTTTTTGGTCACATAGGCATGGTCAGCTTCGCTTCGATGTAGACTGAACAGGTGATGACAAATTAACGTCAGCACAGGTTCCCGGGATGTCGATGACATCAACATCGCCAATCAATTGAAGTCTCGGCTTTGGCAGCTTTAAGTGACTTGGTGACCTTATGCAATTATAATAATCATCATCGTTTCAATCTAGAGACGTCTTAAAGGACTCAGACCCTAGACGTCCACATCGCCCATGTATGCAGGGTCGGATGGGTCCCATATAAACAATCACCCCAACCCAGAGACGTTTGGAAAAAATCGCCTAAAACAAATAATTTTACGGCAGAGCTTTTATTTTCATTGAAACACTACATAATGTTGTCATCCCCAACTTCACACAGTGTTACCAATCGCATGACATTGGCACAGTTCATTAACATATTTTACTTAAATTCAGACTAAATATTTCACATGACCCAACCCATTTCAATTACGTACAGACCGTCCCCAATTATGACCGGCCCCTGGTTTATCTAGTAATTCAAATTTTACATATTCTCAACATAATAGTCAGACATTGATTGGTTTTAATTTACTGTACAATTTATGAACATGCTGAACATGGTCCGGTCTGCAGCCTTTGGGTCTTGTATCCATCCCCTTTTTGGTCCTAAAGTTCACCAACAGCTTATTTCTCACAAGCTTTGTTAGTATTCCACTAGGCTAGATACAATGTGCTACTTGGCTTCATCTAATCCTGAATGCAATGAAAATGAACGTGAAAAATGTATGTAACCCTACGGCTGAGAGGACCATACAAAATGCTAGTTGAGAACAAAGAAGATACAGTACATTGCTAAAAACGAGATCAAACATATAAAGCTGACCTTAACAAGATGCTGAGCACTATAGCTCTATAGAAGCAGATCTGACCATTAGACGTCTACCGGGTATATCTCCGCTGATCTGACCTCCTCTCCCGGCCGCTGATCGGATCACTAAGCAGATCAGCGGATCATCTTAGCTCAGCGGATCAGCCGATCAACGGATTATTACTTCGGTGAAAGCGCTATATAGAAATTAACGAGATTTCACATTACATTTCGTCACATTAAATTTCAGAGTGAATAGACAGACATAGAAACCTTTACTTACGCGTGAAATGATTGCTTTGCTCCTTTAAATTGTTGTTTCTTAATCGCCGCACAGCTCGGCATCTTCCACGATTGACGATTAGTTCCAATTGGTAGGCTGTAAGCTCATCCAGGTCTATAAATAGTCCGTGGTCCTCAAAGGCCGCGTAATGAAGAGTAGAGTGCACTTCTATAGCGCCAATTTAGTCGTGCAGTTGTCATCGTTCGATGGTCACTCCGGATTTGAATCGTGGGGTGACCTCTTTCCATCTGGCAAACTTCCACTCGGATCAAGTTGCAGGACTTTTGGGCAGTTAAAACAATTTATTTAGTTCAAGACCGCATAGGCGGATTTAGAATTTAATATTTGGGTAGGCTAGCATGGAGGTCTGGTGGCAACTTCTAAGCATGGGGCCAACTACTTGTTGATACACTTGTAGGTATGTAGTAGTACATATAGGGCCCCAGCAGGGGGCCAGACATTCGATAGAGGAGACACGGACCATCCATGCCCCCTACATGTGGAGCCGCCACTGCCCCCACCCCAAACAGAATCCATTTTTCAATCAATCCGGTCTTTTTCTAAACGTTGTTATTGCTCCATGATTTATTTATGCTGTCCATGGCGTCCACTATCGGAGACAGCCATCAGCGGAAATGGACAATGCAGGACAACACTGTCCCACCCACCGACATACGAAGAACAACGATGGTCGACAGATCAGTGAATCACGCCGGCGCTATATAAAGTCCTCGAATGGCGGCGCTATATAAACGACGTCGCGTGCAGCGTTTTGTCCGAAATGGACCGCAGCATAAACGACCGCTTTACAGTCGATAATAACAACGAAGGGTCAAAGGTCAACGACGAAGAGAGGTCAAGGTCAAACGATCCTCTCCGACGACCAATCAGATATATCCTGCTGTCGGCGATGACGTGGTCATTCTAGCATAGAATTAAAGAGATTACGTCATACACAGATATCTGTAATAGTTTATTATCATAACTATCAGAACACTTTCAAAACTGAAATTATATTAACAGAAACGAAAACGCTGCAAAGTTTCAACAAAAGGCAGCAAACAGCTTACTAAGATCAAAATTTAATAAAGTATTAGAAATAGACAGGCTCTTTAAACGTAGCAAAAAATTATCAATTACCACAAGAATCGTATCTAATTACATGTAATGTACACAAAAATTACACACAGGAGCATAACTGAATGAAAACGTAAAGTAGCTAAAAGTACTTTCTATGTCTCAACTTTTGCAAAACCAAACAACACATGAGACAATGAAACAAGTGTGCAATGATATAGCAAAACATTAACTGAATGACAATAATATTGGCATTAATAATAAACTACTGCAAAGAAAAATGAAACAACTTTTTTTCCATAGGCTGGAATTTGTGTTTGTGTGTGTTTGTGTGTGTGCAGCTGTAGTAATTAACACAGATAAAAATTATTGCAATCAACATAAAAGTCACGAAATTAATATTTTAAACTGTGATGCAATACAAATCATGAAGAAACATTTGGAAAATATTGGCATTTTTTTTCCATAACACTCAATTAACACTAACTTATAATCTGCACCCAAAAGTTCTTGAAAACTTATATTTATTTATTTATTTATAATTAATGCACATATGTGTGTGTTAATGAAATATATAAAATTATCATTAGCAATCGAAGCCAGCCAAAAACTTTGACAAACAGAGAAGTTCTAGAGCTTTAGATGGTAATTCTGTAATTTCTCACAAATAAAAATTACACACTTGTGAAACAGCCACGTAGAAAAAACCTCAGCAATCGGAGATCGTGCAACAAAACACGACACGACCGTACCCTGCGAATCGGATGAACGTAAGCACAAAATCGGACTCAAGCAAGCATTTCCGGGTGGTGGCGCTTCCGGTGGCGGTGGAGCTGCATGTACCAGCGGAACCGCTCCGAGCAGAGGCCGCACTGGTAGCGCTCGAGAGCAAGGTGAGTGCCCTGGATGTGTGCCATGAGATTGTTGGTGTTCGCCAGAGTCGCGTGACAGATGTGACACTCGTACTGCTTTCCGTCACGAGACGTCGACTGCTGTACGACATTCTGACACATTCTGTCGATCACTTCTTTGTATGAATTCTGCAACAGATCAGTGACGACAACACGGCATTTTAACCCCTTTACCGTGTGTTTAACTGTAACTCAATGTAACATGGACGGATATATTCGGGGTTCACGGTAAAGGGTTAATGCCTGACAAATCAGTCCTCTATCTCTGACTGTAGGTCCCCTGGTATCAAGATGGTGACCGATCCCCATGCATTTTGATGAGCAATTTACTCAAGTAAAGTTAAGTATACACCAAGTTAAGTATCGTATTGTAAAATTCCTTGAAAATCCAAGACAGAAAAACCTAGGCTATGTGCCAAACTTTGTAAGCACACCTCAGAGATTTTAACTTCCACTTCACACAAAATCAAGTATTCACGAGAAAAAAACACAGCACCCAGGAAAAAACACAGCACCTACCTTGAAACGTGACTCAGAGGCAGAGGCTGCTGGAGGTTGATGGCGATGATGTTGATTCAACGATCTGTAGCGCGAAGTCGAGTTGTTCTGTTTCGTAGACTGCATCTTGGCAAACGGAGAATTCAACCGAGATGCAGTCTTCGCCCGGTTCATTCCTCGCCTCTCGAGCATCGCAGCCGTGCCATTCCTGCCACGTCTGCCAGGATCGTCGTTTAACGCCCCATCGTCGGAAACAAAATTCCCTTCGCCGACGTCTTGCTTTTCGACCTTTACGACGTTTTGCTTTTCGACCTTTACGACGGTACTGTCCAGATTTTCCATTTCGCCGAAAGTAGAGCAGTTCTTTCTAGCGCTTCTCCAGCAAACCGCGTCAAATTTCGAGCCATCTCGAGCATATCCAGTCGAGATGTCTGAATCATAGCAGACAGCGTCTGATCGATATAAACATTCTTCCTGTTGGTTATCATCATAACTGAAAGTATTTTCTCTAAATTGCGAATCTTGTATGCAGTTTCCCTCAAAGTCACGATCGTCCCCAGTCGCTGACGACATGAACATTTCCTCGCTTCTGTGATCCATGGATCGATAGAAGGCACTTTCCTCAGAGGTTCCGACATCGTCTTCCTTGGCGGATTCATTCTTAATGTCAATAACGCACACTTCATCCAACGGCTCGATGTTCTCGTCAACCTTCTGCCAACCATACGAAATGGTGCTGCCATCTGGCAAGACAGTTTCTTTAAAACTCACAACAAGAACGTCGGCCTCGCTGACAGTGACACCGACGATCACCTCGACTGAAAATGACGAATCGAACAGACCCAGAGTGCTGCGACACAGCAATGGAATTGCGTCTGAAAGCACCTTCCTCAGCTGCGCTTGTTCGTTTACCACTACCATTGCATTCAATTTCAGTGTCCTAGTTCAAGTCAAACACATGGATATATATATACAGTAAATAGGCCCTAATAAATACACCATATTAAGTATAAAATTGTCCATTAATGCCAATTAATATTATCAAATATAATTTTTTTACACAATTTAACCTTAGACAGAAGTTAACTTTCTTACTAGCAGATCGAAATCCCTTCAATCCAGAGAAAATCCGTAAGCAACTTATAGCCAGCGACAATATCGGCGCTAAAAAATTCCGTATATATCAGAAACTAAAATGACCACACAAACCATTACTTTTTGATTGTTTACATGTGAGTAGCGACCTTCTATGATTACCCCATTACTATACTAGAATGCCAATGATGAATGAGCCCGCTAAAGAAGATTACTGGCAATATATAACATGCGAAATAACATGCATATTAATCGAAATATATTAATATAAAAATTTACCAAATGGAACAATTAGATAATTATAAAATTAACGAATATACAAATTAAACTGTGCTTTAAATATGACTGTTTTAGTCTGTTTCATCGCCTCTTACAGAACGATTGCAATAGAAAAATAATAAACAAAGCGCTAGCGGCCATATTGATATCCGGTCGCCATTTTCAATCGCACGCATGTAAAAATCATAGATTTATTATAACACATTATTAAAGTCTATGTGTAAAATAATGAAGTCAGTCTAATTTCTATAGCGCTCTCCACCTTAATTCCTACAAATGAGCTTTTTCTACAGTGTTTTGTTCATCCTCAATATTTTCTGTCCTGTCCCATGTCCGTGTGACCAACTGGCTGTTATACGTGCTTAAGTAATTTCCTCCATAGCTGTAACAACCTTACTTTACTTACTTACGTAATTATTATTGAGACAATTACAACCTTGACCACCACAGACTACGGACTATGGATTTACCTAGATTGAGCGCTCGTGAATAAGCTGGTGTACTGCGCCAAGCTTCGGGCATTGCTATAAAAGTCTCGTGTTTACTTACTTACTTAATATAGCAGAGTATGCCAAAGGCGAAAGGTCAAGGGCACTCCAGCAAATGTCACAAGTGAGTCAGTATCATGCAGTAAATTCCACCAAATTGGATTGCAGCGTGAAGCTGATCTTAAACCGAAATGCGTTTGTGTGCGGCTGCTTTGTCAGGTTACGCTATCCATGGTGGCAAATCCAAAACACAAATGCCAAGAATTTCTAAGTACTCTGAATAACATGCTTATTTCTAGATTCTCTAATCAAGCACAATATCAACTCTGTTGTGTGCCAGTGAGATTGCATACTCTCTACATGAATATACCACAAAGCCAAACCAATTATAGAGAGATACTTACTTGTAGATTAAGGAACAGATAACTGTGGCAATTATAGAAGCATTTCACTTAATTGATTTCACTTAAATGACTTTCTTTCATTCTGTCGTTCATTCGCGTCATTTAATTCTGTTATTCTATCTTCTTCAGGCAGTGAGGCCTACATGCCTACCAAAACAATTTCCACAAATCTTGAAAATAATGTAATTTCCATCAAATCACTTATTTCTTTACACTATACAACAACTTCTAAAACAAAAGCAACTTTACCGACAAACTTCCAATAATGATGAAAATTTAATGTCATTCAAACAGCTGAAAAAAAATGAAGTTTAAACCAAACAAGACGCAGCAAAAACGATACTGTAACTTCATCAGTAAAAATATATCTGAATTCACCTTGAAGATATTGTACCCATGATGGGGAAAGAACCAACCATATTCACAATTGAAAGAGGATATGATATAGACTGTGCAATAATATTCCACTCAACACCTTCAATACACCACTACACTGAACTGGAGATTAATGCAACTACAGCAATGATATATGGCAGTCATATCAGAAAAAAACTTCAAAATCAACAGCTTTGAAAAGAGTGAACTGTTGCAACTGGGATGTTGTCAGGCCCTTCTTTACGTGCTAAAAATTGGGCACAGTGCCCGGGGCCCCGCGCATCTTAGGGTCAGTTAGGGGCCCCGCGCTGCGCAGAAACTTTTTTGCTTGTCATTGTCAACATCCAAAAATGTTTGGAGACGACATTTTATCCCTTGTCAACATTCAAAAACGTTTAGAGATTACATTTTTTGCTCGTCAACATTCAAAAATATTTTGGAGATGACCTTTTTTGCTTGTCAACATTTGATCTTCACATCTAGGGCCCCGCAGGCCGCCAGGTGCCTCACACAGGTTTAAGACGGGCCTGGACGTTGTACCGAAGCCGTTGTCCTTCAAAATACAACACACAGAGCAACAAAACAGGTCTAAAACTGGAATGTTTCAGCAAAGATGATTTCACGTTGTTCACTTGCTGCGGCTGTAAGAAATTCAGTGAAGCAATCGGGAGGACATACGCTACTGAGTGCAATCCAAGATTAATAACAAATTACAAAGTTGCAAACAACTTCTAGGTTTAGCTCAAATGTCTAAATGTAAAGACATCCATTGAACCACTTAGAAAAGTCACACAGCAAATCAAGAAATCGTCTTCAATGGGGTATGATGTCAAACTGGGTAATGATCAAGATGTTAGGTAGAAATCCATTTAAAAGTTAATAAAATAGCTATCTTAAAACATTTCAAAAGTCAAATGATTTTCTTAATCTACTAATCATATTTAACAAATTATCAAATTTATTCCACGCAAAAGCTGGTTTTTCAAAATTAAGCTAACAAAGAAAAGTTTATTAGAAAATCTCAAACCACTTGGCAAAATCTTCTGTCTCCCATCAATTGTAAGCAAATAAATGATAACCAAGGCGCGTGTACCCTTTGGTGAGGCTAGAACTATTTCTTTCAAAACCAAAGGTCAAATTCATAGCCAAGATATTTGTTAGGAGTACAATCCATCCATCAATCCAGATGAAACTTTAAAATTATCCCTCAACATTTTTTTTAGTTAACATTGTCCATAAATTTACACAGGTGTTTCACACATTATGGCCATGAATTTGGGGCAGATTCATAATGGAACATTCTGACAATGTATTACAATTATTGGAAGTTTCAGGCAAGATGAGAGTGCTCATGACAAAATTCAAATCCCAAAGCAAACAGAATACTATCTCAACCATAGAGACCTTTGACTTTCATCTGCTCATGTACTAGAAGACAACTTGTTGGGGAGCAAAAGTAAACATCCAGCAATACAGCAATATATACCAATAGCCCCTGCCCCCCCCCCCCATTGCTACCATTTGGGGTCATTTTAAAATGTCTTATAACCAATCAAAAGTGTTGTGACAAAAAGGCCATTTCAATTTTCAAGCAGATGAAAAGATAAACACCTGCAAATTTGTAACACATATGTAAATAATCAGGTCACAATATTGAACTGATGGCTTAGGAAAACTGTAGCTCATAACAAAGGAGTCGCATTTCAAAGTTTCTCACGCACACATGTGATTTACACTTTTGTAGACTTCATTCAACTCAAATGGTGTCTCTCAAGATCCTTCAGTAGTCAATGAAATACAACGGCTAAATAAACAGAAGCGTACTCTCACCCATGGGACTGTAGGCTGAATAAACTGAGTTGAGAAAATCAAAATAAACAGAAATACCACAAAATAAAATATTCCTTTATTTTTTTCCCCCAAGGGAATGAGAAAGTCTTATAAACCCAGATAAACCAACTTCCTGCCTGTCATCCCAAACACACAAACTGGATCAAATTGCATCCAGAAAATTTTCAGGATATTACAAGAAAAATCCCCCCACCCCCGATGATATACACACAAAAAACCACAAGTTACCAAAGCCGTTAAATCTGCAAAAAATTCCAGCGAATTTCAAATCAGATAAATTTCTACAGAAACACGTGCATTCATCGAAAACGAATTAAATCACTATTATTAGTGAACCTAGCCATCTACTACTGCTATGTAAGAACAACCTTGCATACAAAATACCCCCCACGCAAAGAATGATTATTCTAAAACAGCGTCGTTATAATTGGAACATGAATAAACCCGGCAACCAATAGTAACTTCTCGCGGCGCTCAAAAAATCCCGGCGGCAGACACGAACGGCGACGACGACGAAACGGCCGCCGCGACGATCATTTGGTGAAGGCGGTCGCCACGGCCCAGAGCAGTTCGTTCGCTCCCTCCTTCGCGCTCTCCTGCTCGAAGTCGAGGTCGAGCAGCTCGCGGACTCTTCTCATCGCCACCTCGTAGTCCTCGTCGGAGAGCGGGGCGAAGGCATTTTCGAGGACGTCCGAGGCGTGCGCCAGGTAGATGAGCATCAGCATGCGCCTGTCCATACGATGCGGGTCGTTGACCCAGCGGGTCAGCACCGTGTCCTGGACCTTTTTGACGAGCTTCTGCTTGATGCCGGAGTCGTTCAGCGGGTGGGTCGTCATGTCGAACAGCACGAAGTTCTGCTTCTCGGTCGTGCAGACGCCCTTCTCAACGAGGTTCTTCGCAAGGCGCTCGCGGACGTTACGGAGTTGATATTTCAGTTTCATCGGATTCCATGTCTCACCTGTAAACGCAAGCGATACGTTCGAAAACCCGAAGAATTCTGTTCTCAAGTCCCCCCGCTAATAAGATCCAACAAAAAGCAACACTTAAAATATTTCACGAATAAAAATCGCCATTAGGGTCCACTCATATAGTACATACACACTGAGGGGTAAGGTTGGATTTAAGAGATTTTGCATATATATGGTGTGCAAACGGGGAAGGACATTTAAAATATGCCCTTTTTGCAAGAAAACTATATGGGGGTGAGCCCTTAACCCTTTGGCCCAGTAAGGCCAATGTTTTGGCCTCATAACATATTGGCTATATGAATTGCAAAGGTCAAAAGGGTTAAATTTGCTCCAATAGAAAAAGAGTAAAAGAAAGTCACTTTTATGTCAAAACTAAAAAACAACATTTAATAACTACTCATCACATATTTCAAATGCTCACAGTTAAATTAACAATTCAGTTGGTTTGAGGACATTTTAAAACTGACAGACATTACAAAATTGTGGAAATGCAGGCAAAAATGACCCACAGTAGACCGGCCCATTGCCCAATATCTTAGATACAATCAGATTTCTATTAGCAGACATTCTTCTCTGTGTATACATGACACATCTTAACCCTAAAAATGACAGAACTGAGAACACTTGGTTTCCATTGCATATAGATCCAAAGTAAATGGTGGTTTAAAGGTTAAAATTCAAGGGAATCAGCTGGTAAATAGTTTTTTCAGATCATTGTATTCAGCATATGACACTTTGACCCTCAGTTCAATAATGCACCCTCAACTATAATTGTCACTACCAGTAATCCAGTTTTACATTATATTGAACAGGTGTCTCATTACCGTAACATTTATATTGATCATTAGGCAAAGTATTTAGGTATTGTAGAATGCAGACTCTGGTAGTAACATATCTGGTTATAATATAAATTAAGCTATGATAGGAAAGGTCCTCATTGTTCATAGATTCAAAGTGTACACTTAATGTACACTTAGTCAATTCAAAAGGCACGAATATGCATAATGTACGAACATGCACAGAGCATTAAATATGCACAATGCACAGAGGAATATGCATACCGCTCAAGTACTCAATCCAGGACTGCACCGTCTCTGGCGGCTGTGTCTCCTTCATGTGTTTCAGCGCTTCGTCGAGTAGCACGTCTCCCGTCGGAGACTCGGACTTGCACAGCACCTTGCGGTTAAGCAGGCTGCGACGGCGCATTCCGGTTTTCTCGAGCTCTATACGTCCCCGCAGCGCCAGCTCCGAGAGTATACAGCCGCGGAGGCCGGACGAGATGCAGTCGTTCCAGAAAGACGTGTAACCCTAACAACGAGAGGGAAAAAACTAGTATCACAAAATGCCAGCTTAGATTAATTTATGGGTTATTTCATTGACCAACACCTAGACTGCTGGGTTAATGTAACAGTGTTTTTCTGCCAATCTGACATGAAGATATCCATAATTATCCAGGCAACGTTCAATCAACCTGTGAAATCAATATTGTCTTTTGCTAAGCAAAAAATGCTCAGCTGGTAAGAAACTGTGCAAGAATACATATCAGTTAAAAATCAAAACCATTATTATATAAACCTTATGTCTTCTCTAGTGAAGATCACCATTATAATTATTGTCTGTTCATCTAATAATATCTGTATTTAAATTCATATTCCAATGTTACCTTATAATAACAACACACACACAACTGGGAACTTAAGCAAATAACTATAACATAGATACATTAATGATCAGTGCATTTAGTTATGAAAGAGAAAGGCATCCTTTTGCCCGAAGCATGAAATTACTTTCTGTCTTGCTCGACAGATGCAAATAGCTGGTCATGTCCTACAGAAAAGCTCCTATTACTACCTACATGGTCGTAACCAGCATATTACCGGTAATTCAATTACTGCCACAGACAGTCATTAAAACTACTGGTTTACATGAATAAAATCACACAGAGAATAATTTGTTTTATAGGCCTGTGTTTGGGTTAATAATAATAATAATAATTATGCGCTTCTATAGCACCATTTCTGATGCTCAGCGGTATCAAACAGTGGTACTCATATTCGAACCGCAAAAGGCCAGGTCAAGTCAAGGCATCAGTGGGAAGCAGTAAGACAGACCATGGAGGAGCAGAAAGAGGGGGAGGAGGAGATGTAGGAGGAGATGTAGGAGGATGAAGGAAGGCTATCTGAAAAGATTTGAGTCTTCATTTGAAAGTCTCAGCTCTTTGGAAGATTTAATAGATAGAGGAATAGAGTTCCAAAACCTTGGACCAGCCACAGAAAAAGCTCTCTAGCCAGTTTCAGTTCTAGTTCCTGGTATATTCAGCAACAAGTCAGCATTATCATAACACACAGACATCCATAACTTGCATAACTAGTGATGAAAGGGCAACGCATCCGTCTGCCCAAAGCATACACTGAGGCACTAATGCTGTTGCCAATGACAACAAATGCTTTTCTATGGTACATGATTTTTAAATCTATGCAGAGGCAAAATCTATTCAGTGAAGTTGATTATAACCAATTTTTGATGCACAGTCACTAATTATTATGGCACTTTTATATCACAAATAAACATGTCCAACTAAATTGTGCAAAACAAGACCAGCATCGTTTTCCTTTCAGAATTGATGTCAGCCATAAAAGGTAAAATGAGTTCACTACTCGAGCGCGCGTAGGTCCAGCGCTGGTCTCCGTGTATTAGGCAAGCAGCATCGCAAGTGGCAAACACTATTAATCTAGACCAGCTTGCAACTGCATTCTCTAGACCCATGTTTTACCTTCACAGCTTAACGTTGCCATTTTTTAACGTAATTAACGTTGCAATTTATTCAACCTAAGCAATGAACGGCTTGGTTGGCCGCCTGCTCCCCGACTCGATTCCAAGATGGTCACCCATCCACGTACAAGCCATGCTTGGAATCGCTTAACTTCAGTGTTCTGATGGGAATCTGTCACGCACCACCAAGTAGATCAATCCCCAATTCCTGCGTATGCTTGAAACCATATTCGAAGGGGAAGCCAATAAATGCCATCTGTGAATCTGTGAAACTATAACTTAATTTTATGCCAGAAGCAACACGAAATAAATGACTTAGATTTCTTAATACTAATACAAATTAAAACTTTAAAAACGACCACCTGTAATCGTGTGTGTGTGTGTGTGTGTGTGTGTGTGTGTGTGTGTGTGTGTGTGTGTGTGTGTGCATGTCTTTGTGTCCGTAAACTAAATTAAAAAAGATGGGGTTTTTGGGCCATTAGAATGGCCCAGACAACCTCTTTATCCTTGAGCCCGAGCAGGAGGATCTCCTCCATCAGGGTCAGTCGTGTTTCCTTCGAGTCGTGGTCCTCTTCCTCGCCTCCTCCTCCATGGTGAGTGTCCTTGTCGTCCTCAGGCCAGCTGCTGCCGTAGTCCTCTTGGTCTCGGTCGGCGGACTTGGACGCCGCGCTCGACGCGTTCCTTCGCTGAACTAAACCGTCCGAACGGCTCATTTCGACGCCCAAATGCTACCAGAACCTTTCGTGGACCGATCGGGCGATAGAAAACTTCTGTTGAAACCCCAAAATCTAAACAAACTGTCACTAAACCTCCCCTAAAACTTCACAATCGCCAAAGGTAAGAACACCAAAAAAACAAAAATGGCGTAGTCGTGTATCGGTTAACATCGAGTCCGGTACAGATTATTTTGTATAATTTTTAATAAATATTTGCCCTTTATACAAAGTGGTTAAGGTCGGCTAAAAAGGTTTTAAAATGTTTGGATAAATAATTATATTAATTAAATAAGATAGAATTACGATTTGAATATTATTGCACTCTGTGCGATTGGCGTGTTCGTTTGTAACGTTGCGATCCGAAGATGAACAGAGGTGTTTAAACACAAACACAATGGCTATGGTGTTTTTAGAATTATGAATTTATGACTTTTTTTTCTCCACTTGCACCATTCAACTGATTTCAGCCAGTAATGCGCTCAGCTGCGAGTTTTCTCGTTGAAACATATGTACACACAGGGCAGTCCCTACTGAACCACTTTAAACCTTGTTATATTATATTAAATATAAATGCCAGTTCTACATTGACTCTATTTACTGTACCTTTCAAGTTCGTATCATTGCAACATTGCAGTCTCCTCAGAAAACTCCGATTTGTCTCTCAGGGCAACACTATTTAATCACGCCCTTTGTTCCAAAGCCCGATTATATTATTGTAGAAACAGTCAAAGCTTTCCACATTAACATGTCCAATCTTTCGGAGGCGCCTCTTTAAAATCGCTCGTGGTACCAGCGCTTGTGAGTGAATATTAGTGAAAGGATGTATTGGTACTACAAACATGTGCTTTTCCATGACATGATAAGTTGGTAACAGACTAACAGTTTGTTTGATAACAAACATAGAATTTAAACTATGGTCCATGTACTTTCTGCGTGGTAGCGTCCTCTGGCGGTGGGCGGAAGAAGCGATCGCACTTCCTTCGTCTTTGTTCCAGTGAAAAATGGCCGGTTAGTGATTTTAGATTTTTATGTTTTATCAACTTTCGCAGAAATTAACCGAAATTATCGTTCAGATCGACCGATCGCTGCAATCTTTTTCGATTTGGGATCGAATTAGACGCCTGTTTAGCCGAGAAATGTCGTTATTTGATCGAATTTCGATGGCGTTGCGTTGATCTCAAAATGCAACCGGGAACTCGTGCTAGCGGAAAGTTGGAGTCAATCAATCAGCTTCTATAGCGCAACTATCATAATGCACAGGGCATCAGCCGATGGCGATGGTTACTATTGTGGGGCGCCATTGTACTGCGCTGGGACCCGCCGATGACGACGAAAGGTGGACTTGAGGGATGTTTTCAAATCAACTTGATCGCTTGTATAACGCAATTGCAGTATTTCATTGGGAATCGACCTATGGTTATTTGATTTTTACGATCGCGATAAGACAATGTCAAGTAATCCGTTACATTAATCAGATATTTATTCCACACTATTGATTTGCTATAGAACATATTTACCGGTGTATAGCATTTCTATAAGAATAAGAATAAGCAGCTACTGTTGTGCTGCTTTCCAAGGCGCTATAGAAATCCACGAGATTTTACTTTACTTTACTTACTTCTGCATTAGTCAATATTATGTAAATTAGAGTGACTGATTTCTAAGTACTGTTTTAATTGTTGCAGATTACAATTACGGTGGGGGAGGAGGAGCTGGCGGTGCCCAGGGGTAAGTTCACAGCGCCGTATTCTAGTTATTTCTGCAATTTCAATTTATATGGAGTAGCTGTTATAGTGATCACGTTTTAAAAATCGGAATATCATATCAGTGGCATATCATTTATCGTCATTAATCAATTAAATGTGTACTGGTACAGTTACAGAAGTGTACAGTCACAGAAGTGTTAATGTGCTTGCTTGCATATATCTATTTATTTGATTAGATTCAAAAGAAAGTCCTAGTTGCTTTGCGAAAATCGATTTTGGCTGACTTCGTTATAAATAGTGTATTAAAACATTTTGGTGACCTGAATACTGGCATTCTTTTGACAACAGCTTTATATGATTATTATAATATGATTTATGCCATTTTTTGTTTCTTTAGATATAATTATGGTTATGGAGGAGCACAAGACTCTGGCTATGGTCAGCCTGGATACAGCCAACAGGTTTTTAACTTTAACAAGAATAGAGCAATTACAACATTTTATCTTATGTAGTTGAATACTATTATGACAGATTTGGAATATCTTTATCACTTGTCTGAAACTGAAAATCCTTCTCTAGAGAATTTCATGTGAATGACATTATAATCTTGTCTGTTAATCTTTTATAATTAATTTGCAGCATTGTATACCTTTCCAGGAGTGCTAACACACTAGATTACTTAGTCATTCATGCATTTATCATCTCTAAGCTGGTTTTAACCATTATTTTAACACTTTCATCCCCATAAGAGCAATATTTTGGTTGCATAGTGCATAGGTTATGTGGTTTGCCAAGGATTAATGGAACTGCACTGCAGGGGTTTCCACGTGGCCTTGTATGTTGACATCGGTTTCAACTTTAAAATGGTTCTGCAATTAATGCTTTGAACATATTTTAAAATTTTTTATTTCTTATTTACCTATCAGAGCATTTTGTTGTACATATGTTCCTAAAGAGATCTATGCTCCTCTAGACATGTGATGAAATGATTTTTGTTTGAATATCTATTGCAGGAACTAGATGACCATACATATCTAGTTTTTACTCACATCTAACTCTCACATGATTTTTGTTTGGTATATTTTTCAAGGGCGGTGATAGTGGTGGTGGTCAAGGTTACTCATATGACAACCAAGATTACCAGCAGCAGAGTTATGGGGGTGATAGTGGTGGTGGTGCAGGACAAGGAGGATATAGTTCTTCAGGTGAATATAAAAGAAATGCCTTGTAAACATTTTATGAAATAAATGTTTGCCTCTAATGATTTAAGAAATTATTGAAACTTATCTTCTGTTGCTTACTGGTAGTTCATGTGTGTCATTGAGACAATTCACATTAACCCTTTGGTCATAAATGCTTATATTTTGGCTTCATAACCTACCAGTTATACAAATTGCTGTGGTCAAAGGGTTAAGCGGTTTTGATTGCAGTTTTTGAAACTTCACAAGTGAAGCTAACTAGATGTTACAAAGATGTAATCTGGTTAATAATTATTTATTTTATATTTATACTAAAATTGAACAAGTTTGAAGCATTAAAAGTGTTTATCACACTATTTTTTGTGTTTAAGATATTCTTGTACAATAATTATTAATAGAAAGATGATAGGCTGTGGCTGAATTTCATTATTTCTCTTCTAGGTGCTGGATATGGGAAGCAGCAAAGTTCATCTGGAGGTCAGGGAGGCTATGGACAGCAGGGTGGCTATGACCAAGGCGGCTATGGTGGCACCCAGGGTGGATATGGTGGTAGTGGTGGTGGACAAGGAGGGTATGGTGGTGGTGGTGGTGGCGGTGGTGGTAGTGGTAGTCAAAGTGGTGGCAGTAGTTATGGTGGCAGCCAAGGAGGTGGTGGGGGATACGACCAAGGCGGACGTGGTTATGATATGGGTTCTGGGTATGGCCAGTCTTCAGGCGGAGGACCCCAGAGATCTTCGTACGGCGGAAGGAATCAAGGTTTTGCATTTGTTTGTGATTACAAAACTGTATGTTTAGAATTTAGTTGTATTGGGTGCTTTTATATTGTTTTCAGATTTTCAGTAGCTCGATTTTCTGTACAGCTTTTCCAGCGTCTGCAAAATGAAAGCAACTGAAGGGAATTTTTAAAATGTATTTTTAATGTATGGACTATGATTTTGAAAGTTTACACATCTGGTCATTTTGCCATATCTGAAACTGTTAGATGGGCAGTATTTTGATTTGCTACAACATGCCCAAGTTTCTAGCTTATATTTGTTGATAGTTTGGGTGTAATAACAAGAATGTTATAATTTTCTGCAGATGACGGTGGTCGAGGTGGTGGAGGCCGTGGAGGTGGAGGAGGATTTGGGTGAGTAATTTGTATTTTGCTTGTGGTGACATCATCAAACTGAAAAGTAACTGATAGATTCGGAAAAAGGCATAAACGACTAACCTTTTATATTGTAAAAATAGTCAGTACATTGTAGCTTGCTTACAGCTAAAAGTGGAAATAGCTTATGATATAAGAACTGGTGAAATGACAGTAGCTTGTCATGTTAGAAGCGGTTGGTGCTATGTGGAAACATTGTTGTTTCTGCTACCACCGTTACAACATGTTTTTAGGCCAGGCCGGTGCTTTTACGCGCTTCACATACCGGTACGGTTGTCGTAATCGTAAAATCATAGTTGGTGAAGGTAACTGGCCAGCGTCATGTGCTGGTTTAACACCTTGCAAGGTTCTTGCATAGACTTTGTGCGAGGCACAACGAAAGAAGTAAGTGAAGTCTTAGCAATGGAGTGCATTAGATGGCCGTAAAGAATTGAGTATTGTCGTGATGCTGCTCAAAAGTGTTTGATGATAATTTGTGTGTTTTGTCAAGGTTGTCTGTTATACAGGTTTTGACACACAGTGGATGCAGAGTTATATAATAATATAGCTTGCATAGCCCGCGGGCTGGCAGTTAATAGTGACATTTGATAAAATACAAATGAAGAAATTGTAAAATTGACTAAAGTAGCAACAAAGTTAACTTGTGGTACAAAATGAGATGACAATAAAAGAGCGGGAATGTGGTAAAGAATATGGGTATTTAGTGTGTGGTATACTAGGTGATTTACTAAATATAGTGTTCACAACATCATGTGGCCATGAGCCTCATTCTGTAGATTATAAAGGATCGTGCAGGTTAACAGGACTATTCAACAGTTTAATACAATACTATTCAAATAGGAAAATACTAATTGTATACAAAGGTTGAGGATAGTAGAGTTCCTGTTTAGCGAAGGTGTTCATATTTTAAACATAATCTAGAAAGTTCCTTCAGCTTCTTGCTGGTTAGTGCAATTATATGATCAGTTAGTCTAAGGGTTTTCCTGGGTTAAATGATTATTTTAAAAGCCTTGAGGTAATACAACTCTGGTTATACGATAACACGGGTCATAAACGACGATAACAAGGAGTATAAACGACGTGCTGACAAGAGAAAAATTGCATAGAAACTGCATAAGAATCTGGTGAAAGCTGGTGGTCTCAGGAAAATCTGTCAGGAAATTGAGGAGACTTCATTGACGAGATCGCTTATAACGAAGAGCCAACGTCCATCCGCACAATGTTGTATTCTGGGCCGACACAGTTTGTCGGGTCTTAAGAGGAGGAGGAAAAGCCGCAAAACCTTTGCGCTGCTGTTGGTGCTGCATTCTGTGTCGGCCCGGTTATATACGACTGTGCGTATTTGTTTGCAGAAGAGGTAGAGGCGGCGGTGGTCCAAGAGGAGGTTTTGGTGGTAAGTGGGTGTTCAGTGTACAAAAACTTAAATTAGAACAGTTAACTGATGCATTATAAATAATAACAGTGTGGTGATGAATGAATAATAATGTGTTACAAAAAATAGCCCCTATTCCTACCAACTCCTCCAGTAGCATATATAGATTTGTGTGTCAAAAGAAACTTTGCCCAGGAATGATTGTAGTATATCATATGGGTAAATATATTGGGTAAACATATGTAGAGTTGTAGACTACTTAGAGTCCCTTGGCTAAGTGAGTACCGGTAATCTGGAAAAGGTACTTGGCACATTTACCAGTGTCTTGTGTAACAATGTGTCAGCATGTATGACATGGGAAGTATAAATCTAGTGGCGGTGTGCAAAATAAGTATTTTCCAGGTGCATGTTTTGTGCTAAAGCACGGTCTGATATGTGCAGGATTTATCAGGCTTGTAGCTGTCCCAAACCTTTTGGTGTTTGTTACCGGGTGCTAGTAAAACAGTGTATGTAAAGTACTTGAGCATGGTAAATTGCTGCACTGGTCATACAAACGCCTTATGGAAATTTGGCTCTCGTATGGTACAGCGTGGGGTTGGGCAAATTATTGACATATGGTTGGTGTGTAGTTATGTACATCTTGAATAGTATTTGGGCCATTTGAATTATAACCAGACAAATATTCTTGGGTTTATACCAAGATGGGAGTGTGCCAGATATGTGCTATTCGTCAGGTGTATTAAATTGGTGGTTGTCTTCAAGTTTTCAAGAATTGTAATGTAATTCATGTTCTTGGTAATTCTCGTGTGATTCTGTAAATTGGCAATATGTATGTCATTTACAGAATTAAATGGTGTACACAATACTAGTTATGACTTGGTACAATGATGAAATCTGAGTTTTCCAGTGTGTTGACATACTTATGGTGCTCGTCATGCATAATGGAGTACCCTCCAGGATTTCATGAGCGGTGACAATGGTTTCCAGCAGTTTTAATCTACATTGTGGTTAAAGTTCATACAATATGACATGAATTCATTAGTGTTGTGGTTAAAACATAAGTATTTAATCCTGGTGGTTCAGTTCAGCTAGAAGGTGATATGTGCAAACAATTATGGGTTCACAATTGGCTATTTATATCCTAATATGCACCAAGCCTGGTTTACTGTTTGCATAAGAAGAGTTCAAAGTGAAATTGGTTGATCTATAGTAATGGAAAGCAACAAAGGGGTCGCGTTTTTGTCTTCCTGACTTATTTTGCAATTTGTTCCTAGCATCTTTCTTTGTAACTTACTAACAGAGGCCAGCAAAATCAAATTAATAATCTAATACTAGCATTGTAATTCTGGTAATTGCAGGATCTGGTTCTAAGCAATCTATCTGTTCATCTTCTTTGATACTGCTCTGTTTAATATGCGACTTTTCTAACTTTAGGCTCAGCTTTGAATTATGCTCTTGCAACTTAAATAGGTAGAATGATTATATTTTAACGAAGTCTGCTAGATCGTTGTGCGTTGCACTGGGGTGATCGAGACTTTGTTGTACTTCAGGCGATCGAGGCGGTGATCGCTACGGTGGCAGCGCTGTATCGAACTTCTACAACAGCAGCGGAGAAGAGATGCAACAGCAACCAGACACGATCTTCATCCAGAATCTTCCGATCAGCATCACAGAGGACGACCTTATTCGGCATTTCTCTTCAATCGGGATGATCAAGGTGTTCACGGAATTTACATTGAACATAGATCCTGTGGGGAGATTATTATTGTCTCTCGTTTGGTTTGGTTTGGTTTGGTTGGTGGACTGGCATTCATGGTTGGGTGTGCCTGATGAGTTTGTCCTCAGTTATCCACGAGCACAAGTATCCCATTTGCTGTTGGTTTTAATTCTGTTTGGGGATGATTTTGTGCGTTTTCAAGATTTAATCCCCCACCCTGGTAAAAGTTAAAGAGGGTTGGAGTGAATTGTGCTTTATTGCAGCAATGTTTGAGTTTAGCTTTGAACTCTCTAGTGCTTGTTTTGTTCACAGAATGATAAAAAGCTGAACAAACCCAAGGTTTGGATCTACACGGACAAAATGAGCGGCCGGCCAAAGGGAGAGGCGACAATAACCTATGACGACCAACAGGCAGCACATGCAGCCATCGACTGGTTCAACGGTAGGGTGAAGCGATTTGGCGACATTCGTTTTACGCTTTGAAAATGTGTGAATGAATGTGTTGTGGCCATTGCAAAGTGGTGATCTTTCACGACATGTTTCGTAGTTGAACAAAGATTTTGTTCGTAATACTTTTCACTTTTAACTTTTTTTAGTCATGATCATCATGGATGTTTTCTGCCAGTTCATTAGCGGCAATGGCTAGGCTCTTTTTTAGCGGGCAATTTTAGGTTTGTGTTGCGTGGACTGAAGTAGTCGTTTCAATATAATAATTGTTTGGTTGATGAATATTGTGTTTTTAATTCTCAATTCTTTAGACAAAGAATTCCAAGGCAATGTAATACATGTAGAAATGGCCTCCAGAAAAGTTCCACCCGGAGGTTTTGGTCGAAAAGGAGGTGCGGTTTCTTAACATATTTGTTTTATTTTTGCAGGGGGCGGGCGGGGGTTAATCTTTGCAGATTTTCTGAATTACTGAACTTGACAAAATTTAATCAAGTTTCAAGTTTGACATTTCAAATAACGATAACTAATTTTTTGAAAACGTCTTTGCTCAAAGGAAGTTTTGGGGGCATATTTTGAGCCTACAGTGTGTATATATATATAATGCAATATTTCATTACTTAGATTCTGAATTTCATTTGTTTATAGTATTTGGAATTGATTTCACAAGATAAACAACATTTCCACGTGTATTGATGCTGCTGTATATGTAATATTGTAGGTGGTGGTGATCGTGGTAGTAGAGGAGGAGGAGGAGGAAGAGGTGGTGGTCGTGGTGGTGGTGGAGGAGGAGGAGGAGGCCGTGGAGGTGGAGGCGGCAGTGATAGAGGAGGAGGTGGTGGAGGAGGAGGAGGTGGTGAAGGAAGTAAGAAAACTGCTGCAAACATTTTTATATTATCATCAGAATTATGAAATTCAATTTATGTTTTGACATCGTGAAAAAACGACCTATTGTTTTTGTTTTTGTGCATCCATGATCTTTGTATTGATTCGTTTTGTTTTCTTCGTTGAATTAATTCATTGTTATAAATCTGGTTGGATTCTGATTTGTTTAGACCAGCTGTTTTGTACTGTATTTCAGGCTTTGCATTTGTATCGTTGTAGGTCGTTCTGGTGACTGGGCTTGTGCCAATCCGTAAGTTTTACTCCTTTTTTTCAGTTAAGGCAGCTTATGGCCAGTCGTGTTACTGGTTACTTAAGGGTCCATCCACATAGTACGTATGCACTGAGGGGGTTTGAATTTAGGAGCTTTTGTGTATGTACTTTGTGCAAACGGGGGAGGGGGTGAAAATATGCCTTTTTGCGTACATACTTTATGGATGAGCCTTTTCTGGTTGTTATCGGGGTACAATTTGGAAATATAATGATTTGTTGGGAAAGTGAAACACTGGTGGTATTTGGCAATCAACCACTGGTGGCAAAGAATGTTTTAATTGTTTCTTTGTGCTAAAAATAAGCTGGTTATATTATTTATGAGTCAATGAAACATCCACCATACTATGAATAGAGTGGACCAATTGGGTAGAAGATCACTGGGGAAGATCTTAAATGCGCTGTACGTGGGGAAAGAGGGCGCGTGTCCAACCACTGTATATTGCGCAGAAATCTGGAAGGACATTTTCTGTGTCTCTTCAGATTGGAAGGTCTTTGTACTTGACACCAGGTTGGAAATGGATTTCTTAGATTAAATGGTCGGTAAATTATTTTAATTTGGTTGCAGATGGTTGAATCATATACATCAGTATTTATTCTTAATCTGCTGATGTTTTTTTTCTTCTGTTCATTAGTGACTGTGGAAACATGAACTTTGCCTGGAGAAACGAGTGCAACCGGTGCCACGAACCAAAGGCTGAAGGTGGTGGTGGAGGAGGAGGAGGTGGTGGTGGAGGTATGTGCATTTTAATTTTTTGGCTTGTTAAGTGGGAAAATTTAACGTCTGATAACGTTGATTGACAACATTGATAAGACATTTATAGTTGATTACTTTGGTCTGTAATTTGATAACAGCTTTGTAATGATGTTTTTTTTTAAATTTTTATATGTGAAGGTGGGTTTTTGTTGTTTTATTTGTGAGTGTTTTAATTGAAAAATAACTTGGGGCTTGTTGTTATTTGTGGACAATTGATAGGTCGTGGAGGTGGAGGAGGATATGGTGGTGGCGGTGGTAGAGGTGGTGGCATGGACAGAGGAGGGCGTGGCGGAGGATTTGGAGGTGGTGGCCGGGGTGGAGGCGGCGGCGGCTTCCGTGGTGGCCCAGGCGGTGGCAGAGGTGGCCGAGGAGATATGGGAGGGTAAGTTTTTGCCTTTCAGAACTCTTGGTTGTGAAAAATTGCTGTAATAGTAAAATTTGAAGTCAAGTGTGTAAGTAAGATCAGTTTACTATTAATATGAATTTTTATATATGTATAATCAGACTTTATTTTTGTCAGTTACATACTTTATGATGTGAAGTAGTACAGAAATTGACAGTAGTTGAAAATACGTGTATATTAGAAATTACAGGTACGTGGCATAAAGTGCTGTTTCATTTAGGTGAGTGATTGATATCAGTGATGGTTCCAGGATTTCTTGGTGGGGGGCTGGGGATGATATGAATTCAAAGTAAGTTGGTGGAGGGGGGTGAAAAGAGAAGGGAAAAAATCAAAATTTCCCGGAAAAGGCTGACAAAAGGGAATTTTAATTACACTTTTACCGAAAAATAGTTTGAAAAGCAAAATAATCATCTGCAGTTTTTCCCCGTAGTTTTAGTAGACTTTTACCAAAAAATCGGTTTCACAGGCAAAAAAAGGTCCAGTGGGTGGATGCATTCCCACTCAGCCCCCACGTGGAGCCGCCACTGTTTGAAATGTGTAAGAATTGATTTTGCACATTGGCTGATGTAGTTGTATCGAATTATGCTTTATTTAATAGAGTTTTGTCAGGTAAAATTGTTCCAGTTATCTCTGTTTTGTGTGTACAGTATTTAGGATTATTGGCAATGGTATCGTATTGTTTTTTTGCTTGTGTAGGGATCGAGACCAGAGGCGAAGTCGGCCGTATTAGCAAGCAAGGCTTTGTCGACAGATGCTTTTAAGTTAACTTCTCATGTAGACTATGAAATGCCCATGTCGTGGTACATGGCTTCAATGTTTTTACTGGTTTCACTGAGGGGGGAGCGTAAATTCTTGATAGGGTTTCTTGTCGTTTGACTGACTGCATACAGAACCAATTTAAGTGTTCTGTGTTATTGTTATTGTGTTGTACTGTATTTGCTCTTGATAAGTATAACGCTGTAACAGAATTTTGATAATTTTAAAGGAAATTGGAATGCAGGCAAAAGTTTTTTTCTTTGATAAGAGTTTTAATTCTGGCTATTAAGAATTTTAACATTAAAATGACTGCCTTATTTCATTGTTCTCCTTAACCTGATGTGTTGTGAAGACACGGTTATTTCTAGGGTTGTGAATTTGGCGGGTGTCGAGAAAATCTGGGGGTGTGGTTATTTCTAGGGTTGTGAATCTGGGGGGTGTCGGAATTTGGAAGTCTACCGAAAAAGGATGACGAGCAAAAAAAGGTCTTCTGAAAAAAAATTGGGTGTGTTCAGGACTAATTAATATGCATTTTGTGTGCATACCATTGTCACATTACCAAATGTGGGGATGTGTAAAAATATCCCTGCGTGAAGAATAGCAGTCAAGTAATCTTAATAAACTGAAATAGAATTTGATGTATTTTAAATTATTGTTAGACGTCATAGAATTACTTTACCGTTTTACGATATGTAAGTCGTATTACTCAGCGGTGTATTTAGGGGTATGCTACTGATCCATAACAGGGGTGTAGCCAGGAATTTGATTTGGGAGGGTATTAATCTCAACTATAAACCACATAACCGCATGTAAATCACATCAAAAACTAAGGTAGACTGATTTTGAGGGGTATATACAGTATACCAATGAGTACGATATTCTCCCCCGTCGCTGCACCACTGATCCATAGCATACCCCTTTGGTCTTTCCTTTCTGCACCGCAAAATATTTTGAAATTTGTTTTAGGGGATATTTGCTTCATAATTTAATTTGCGCAATTAGTAAAAATGTAGTGAAGTGAACAGTGGCGGCTCCAAGATTTGGCAAGTGGGGGGGCGGGCGTTGGGGTGGCAACTTCTAATTATGGGGGCCAATCATTTGTTGTTAGGCATGTAGTATTAAGTATAGGGTACCAACAAGGGAGGCCACTGGGGGGGGCAGGCACTCAATAGGGGGGGCACGTGACCCCCAGTGGGTGGAGCTGCCACTGAAAGTGAAGGGAACTTTTAGAAAGTATGCACTCCAAAATTAATAATTATTAATAAACAAAACTATGTTATTGCAGAACATAGAATAAAAGTTATTTTTCGAACTTCTTAAATTTCAGCATAGGGCCTACCTCTTTAAGCCTTTCTAAATACGCCCATGGTATTACTGTACAGTTGTACATGTATCATTTAAACTGAAGGCCTCTGCAGTAGGCCTAGGCCTACATGTGAAACGAAATTTTTAAAAATGGTGGTTTTCACACAGGCTTACTTAGCCTCCTAAACCACTTAAAATCACATTATTATTATTTATTATTATTATTATTATTATTATTATTATTATTATTATTATTATTATAAAGACAGCTGCCACCTGGCGAATAAAGCGAAGTATCAGACGCTATTCTGAATCGAGACAGACTTACTGGCATCTACGGTACTGTATATGCTCTTTTCAAAAGTCTATATCCAGACATAAAAGCGACCATAGTACAATTGTTAGAACTTTGTTCTATCGATTTCTGCGCGTAAAGTTTGATGTTTGCACACATTGGCAAAGAATTAACCAGTTAACTGTCAGTTATTTTTTAAAAAAATTTTCACTCACTATTGTCGAAAAGCATATAAAACAAGTCCGGGCTATTATTTTCCTGGAATTCCGAGTACCTCAGTAGCGCAGGAGTTATGAGCACCTGGCGGCCGATGGCTTAAGCCAGCGCGTCTGGTGTCTGGCTAATCGCTCAAGAACTTGAGCAGCGAGCAGCGCCGGCTTGAGGCCCAAGCATCCGTTCTACAATCTACATTCGGTCTTGGACTACTGAGGGTGGAAAAAGAGACGTAGCCTAATCGGTAAAACCATTATTTTCGTGGCTCCATTGCAGCCTCACACGGAGTATTATATATATATATATATATATATATATATATATATATATATATATCCTCCTGAGACATTTTGTCCACAGTAGTGGACATTGGTTTCTCTGGTGTAAAAAGTTTATAATTATATTTGTTAATTTGGAACCTGTTGTCCACAGCTGTGGACATATTTCTCTAGACATTTAGCGCATAGAATTTTTAGATCTATGTTTTCAATTCCGGTTATTAGATATGCCGAATGTGGTTGTTGACAGTTTCTGTAGTCGCAGGAAACACCAGAATTTGCTGATAAATCTCTCTTATTACTATCAAAATTAGTCTTTACTTACAGTTATTGTTTATTTATAGAGCGAAATACGCTTTAAAACCAGTACTGGCATCTAGTCTGCGAATTTTTACGGCCGTTTTTGCTAATGTCCACAGCTGTGGACATTCGGTCTCAATGACATAATGCAGAATATGTTTACTATGGACATTGCCATTAACACTTCAGATTGCTATCTTCTAGGCTAGTGTAAATACGGAATAATTTTCAAATATGACATTATGATAAATATATGTCAGATTAATGAAGACAAGTGATAACTATTATGGGTTTAAAGTATTAATCTCTGTTATTTATTAATTTTGACAGTGGGAGTCACACAGGCAGTTGAGGAAGTTGGTTCTTTCCCGTTATCTGGACCCCAATAGAGGGATGGTGTAGTTGGCTAGAGAGGCGTTAGGGTTATGTTTATGGGTAGGGTTAGGTCAGGGTTAGGTTAGGGTCAGGGTTAGGTTAGGGTCAGGGTTAGATTAGGGTCAGGGTTAGGTTAGGGTCAAGGCTAGGTTAGGGTCAGGTTCCCGACCGAAAAGCCATTGCACTTCACTGGAGTCCGGATAACGGGAAAGTACCAGGAAGTTCTTAACCGCCACGACTGCACTGATCGAATATCTGCTGATTAAGCACATTTATGTGTTGGGAACAATAATGATAAACCATATTGGTGAAGCTTCAATGGCAATTGCTGATGATAAGTCTCTTTCAAAGAAGGCTCGTGGTTCTAGTGACATTGTCATTCGATCAGACAAGTCAATTGCAGTTGTCAAATGATTTGATAACTAGCCAGATTTGATGGCATCTGCAGCATTTTGGATGTCTCCCAAAACAATAGTCAAAAGGTGGAGTAAGGACAAAAATTATATGTAAAGTAATGTAACAAAATCAACATTACATGTCCAGCAATAATAAAAGAATATAACCAGAACATGGGAGTTGTGGATCTTGTCAACAGGATGATTGCACTGTATCGTATCAAAGCTCAAACCAAGAGATGGACTGCACAAACTATATTGTGCATGTTTGATTTAGAATAATAATTTCAAATGCTTGCCACAATATTGTCAATGTATGGTTCAGTCAGGAGCTTGTAGCAAGGGCATTCTACAGTATCTTGATTTCAGGATGACTGTCTGAGTCATGCATAGGCCAGTTCCACAACCATCTGAATTTGCACAAGTGGAGTCAAGCACCTCCAAAAATGGTTGAGCAGAAAATGGTTCCAGATGCAGCAACAATGGCTGCACCTGGAAAACTAGAATCCAGTGACTGGCTGTAAGATGTTCTATGTGTCACTGTGGGACGAGACTGTTTTATTACCATTCTAACATATGTTGACAAATTTTAAACTGGTTAGTGCATTTTAAAATGACAAACAAGTCAATGACATGAACTATTGTAAAATTTCACATTGTTTTATATTTTTACTATATTTTACAGAAATTTTCTTGTATGTCCACTACTGAGGACATGAATTAGTTCGACCTGTAGTCCACTAGTGTGGACATTCAAAATTACCATCAAAAATTTTAAAACTCTTGATGCAGTTGTTTATTATGACCCAAATGTTAAGTATGTTTTGAATATTAAAGAAATTTGTGCGATATCAAAGTGTCGGGTCTCAGGAGGATATATATATATATATATATATATATATATATATATATATATACTTGCGTTAAGACGCTGATTCACTGAAACAGTAGGCCCGTAATGCGGTCTGTCTGGCAGCTGCTTTCGATAAGGAGCCTAATACAGAGGTCAGTAGGCTCTTGCCTTGGATGCAACGGAGAGAATTTTCTATCCGCAGAAGCGCCACCGGTTGATTTCGAAAATATCTCGCGCAATCGAGAACATTCTTACGCTGCGATGGATTTAGGCCTAATATGAGATTGAAATTCTCTTCTTCTTCGAGTAAAATATTGAACCGGCAGCTAATAAGCGAATAACCGGTCAAAGACTGCAGAGTTTCGACTGCATCATGTTCGTAACTCTAACGCAATTGATTTCTCGTACGTAAAGCAGCTGCAAATTTTGCAGTCATTAGGGCCTACCAAGGACCGCTGAGAGAAATTCCGGGCCCACGTGCAGAGTACCCGCGGGTCCTAGAAAGTTTAAAATCTACTGGCGACCTTTTTTCTTAGCCTGAGGTAGACACTAGCTCTAATCCTAGCTCTAGCCCAAACCCTAACCTAACCAGCTTTCAGTGGCGGCTTCACGTGGGGGTCACGTGGGGATGCATCCCCCGACCGGACTTACTTTTTTGTCTGTGAAACCTATTTTTGGGTAAACGTCTAGTAAAACTAATTGCGAATGACTTTTTTGCTTGTCAATTTATTTTTCGGTAAAAGTATAGTCAAATTAGGGATCAAATTCCACTTTTCAGCCTTTTCGGCAAAGTTGATTGATTTTCTTTCTATTTTCATCCCCACACCAACTTTCTATGAATTCATTTCAACCCCTCACAAGAAATCCTGGAACCGCCACTGCCAGCTCGGACCCCCTACAGATTGATGGGCCTCTGCGCATTTGCCTCTCCCCTGCCCAACTCTCGGCGGGTCTGGTCATTACAATTGATTCGACAGTTCGAAAGCAAAAAAGTCGGCATTTACCTAAATGAAAAAGATTTTTGCTCTTTGCACTTTATGCAATTATTTAGCATCGAATGTTGTGCAGTTTATATATAGTTTACACATCACTATAGAAATTCACGAGATTTTACTTACTTACTTATGGATGTATGAATAATTCTGTAGTTGCAACATGATTGTATTAGTATCGGGCTTATTGCCATTGGCTTATCCGGGAGAGGGAGGTACGGCGGGGCGATAGGTCCCTCTATTGTGGCTACATTGCGATACGTTATAACCTAGTAGGCTATACGTTATAGCTGGTCCGTTATAACGAAGTTCTACTGTAGGCCTACTGTATAGTTGATAAAAGTCATGTTAACGCGTTTCTAGCTGCACCGATATTGCTATACAATGTACTTAACAAGTCCATTTAAAATAAAACTTACGGACGGACGGCTTAACGGAAATGAGAATAATACTGTAATAAGATACTTTCATCAGTGGCGGCTCCACGTGGGGGACCCGGGAGGGACCCGTGCCCCCTTATTGAATGTATGTCCCTCTGTGGCCCCTGTTTCAACCCTATACTTACTACTACATACATAGCAACAAATAGTTGGCCCCATGCTTAGATGTTGCCACCCCAACTCCCCGCCGCCCCACTTGCCAAATCCTGGAGCCGCCACTGCATGACTTTCATGACTCTTCCAGTAGCTGGTGACTGCTGTCTTCGATGTTTACAGTGATTAGGTCTTTCAAGTCTCGTCCAAAATGCTTATGATTTCACTGCAATGTTGTTTCAGAAGATCTCTCAAAGTCGTTCTCAATGTCATTTTCCTGATCAATCTGCATATAAAACCGGCGAACAAGAACACGAAACAAGAACTGAACATAACAAGCGCTTCTTCCTACGTCACAGGAAATGGCCGACAGCGACAGCTACGAAGAGTACAAATCGGACGAAGAGGCTTCTCGCAATGACGTCATAGCGGTCGGGAGGAAAAAGCGGAAGTGGCAAACGCAACGGCCAAAAAGCCACGTGAAAAAGCCGATGACGTCATAAAAGTAGAATCCGGTGAAAAGAAGAAGGAGAAGAAGAAAAAGAAGGAGAAACAAGATCAGGACGACGAAGGCAAGAAAGAGAAGAAGAAAGAGAAGAAGACGAAAGAGGGGAAGAAGGAAAAGCGGACGAAGGAGACAAAGGCGGCGGAAGTGGAAAAGAAACCGGAAGCTAATTCCGTCGTCGTGGTCGCACAAGAAACAGCCACGCTTCCGGCGACGGAAGTTGTTGTAAAGGCGGTTTCAGAAGCAGTTCCGGTGGTCGAATTGGCGGTCTCGCCGGCCGAAGTAGAGGAAGTACGCCCCAAGACAGAGAATACGATTTCCGTTTCTGTAGAACCGGAAGTACCGTTGCCGGTAGAGACAACCGCAACGGAAGTCGCGAATGAGTCATCAGAGAAGCAGTCACCTTCTGACGTCACACCGAAAGCAGAACCACAGGTTGCTGCCACTTCCGCTTCAAAACCCGAACCGGAAGTAGCTGAATTAAAAACAGGTAAACAGGAGTCGGCAGCCGAACCGGAAGCGACCGTAGCGAAAGCAGTCGAACCGGATGTTGTCGCACCGGAAGAGCCACCCAAACCAGACGCATCCGAAGCCTCTGAGCAGGCAGCGCCATCGACAGTACCGGAAACGGAAATCTCTGCAGCTTCCGGTTTCGCCGAACTTCCGGAAACACCTTCATCACATCCGGTTTCCAGTCCGCACCCTAGCGTCGTCAAGATCGAGACGACAACCGGCAACCTGAGACCGGGAATTCAGGAGATTCTCGCGCATGCGCAGAGAGTGGCGGACGAGAGAGCTTCCTGTTCGTCGACGGTTCTTTCGGCAAAGAGTTTGATTTCGCGGCAGGAGAAACTCCAGGAGCGTCTCGTCGAAATGCGAAGTCACTTCACCGACTTCGATTCCGAGATTCGCGCTCTTAGACTCGACGCCTACAAGAATCAACAGAAACGCCTGCAGAAGTACTGACATTGCAACACACACAAACACACACGCGCGCGCACAAGCAGGTAAAAGAGCAGCTAAACAACCCTCCTCGCATCAGTCTTTATACTCCCATCGGTGCCAAATGTACGTCCATTCAAGCGCTTAAGAATGAACAGCTACTACAGTACTACTTCCAAGGCGCGACATAAATGCACGAGATTTTACTTACTTAGTTATGGGGACGAAAAAATAATAATTATAAAATTTCTCTGAAGAGAGGATTTCGTTTTTTTAAATCTCAACTATTTCTCCCCCACCCCACCCGTGTCAAAGCGCAAATTACCGTATATGACAGAAACATGGCAGAACAGACATGGCATGGCAAATGCAGACCAAGATGGAAGTGGTCCTGAACAATAATTCAAATAATTCAGTCAAGTAGAACTATTTTAAATCAAAGAATTGCATCGATTATTTTCTTGCCGGTCTGTTGAATTAGCTTCATTACCACACTCGGATATGATCCGGTCAGCATCAGGGGCGTAGCCAGATTTTTGATTTGGGGGCGGGGGGTATAATGTGATTTGGAGGGTATAAATTTTTAAAAACTTTGGAAATCTTAAAAACAGCATTAACAATTTTAAGGTAGCCTGATTTTTTGGAGGTTATATACACCGATATACCCCCCCGTCGCTACGCCCCTGGTCAGCATATTTAGCGACGCTATTGTCATTGCTGAAAATAATACACAGCTACTTTGAAGCGTCTGAACTACAGAAACCATATAACCACGTTCGATAGCGTTCGCTTACGCAATTATATATATATATATATATATATATATATATATATATATATATATATATATATTATATATATATAAAGTTATATATTCAGTTATAGACCCAAAAGCAATTAACCTATAAGTCTACAGCAGAAGCAATATATATATATATATATATATATATATATATATATAACTATATACCATCATATATACTATGCATATATACTATATATATATAACATATATATACATATATGCCTACATCATCATCATCATCATCATCATTAACCGTATCATTGCCCATTGGTGTATAATGCCATCTCCACAGTTTCTGCCATTCTTTCCTGTCCGTTGCTCTGTGGCTAAGATCCTGTAAACTGCTTCCACACCATTCTTCAATATCATACACCATTCCTTGTGTGGTCTCCCTCTCTTATTGGCATATTATTCCAAACATTATTTGATCTTTCTGTCCTCTTTCATTCTGCATATTAAATTTCCTTTGTTTTACTCTTTCCAGCATGGTTTGTTTGTTTATATGCCTCCATATATAACTTCAAATATATAATTTTAAATATACGCAGAATATATAATCAGATATTACGTGAACTGATTCGTGAATCTTTTCATTTTGATTTTTCTCCTAAAATTGGAGTAAAACAATGTTTAAAAATCAACAATGTTCATTGTTCAAACATCTCAAACAACCAACAGCCGAGCGCTGTCTGTCTTGCTCTACAGTCTACAGCCGTGGTATAGACTCTTGATCCACAAGATCAGAAAAAGTTCACTTCTCTCGATTTCTGGGGCTTTTGGAAGCCTGCCCCAAATCCCGCGTTTGCTTTTGCCAGAGTCTCTCTTCTAGTTTCCAAGGTTCATCAAAAAGGAACGCGACAACTCAGCCAACATTTTCGATTTTTCCTTCAAATAACAATAATCAAATTGATTACGTATCAATTTAGAACTGCGTGATTTCAAATCGGTTCAATAATAATAAATTAGCCAACCATTTCGTTAGATGTTTTAGTCATTTAGGGGTTTTAACCACTGACAATTTGACAATTGACATTTGTTAAGTTTCTGAAGCGTAGGTTAATATTCAAAGAATTTGTATCCATTGATATTTTCAACGTTTCACAAAGCGTAAAAAACAATGGCCTCTTTTAAAATGTTTTCGCCATTCAAATCAAAAGCCTGCGTAGCATTGTAGCCTATGCACAACTGGTAAGAATTCGTTACCTCAGAGATGGCAATTGAGCACTCAAAATTTCCCATTTAACTCTAATGGATCATTGGCAATTAAACATCTATATTTTGTCAGAGCCGTTATACCGTACCAAGATAAATTTTGCACAACAAACATTTATTTTTCGATGAATGTCAAACTTAAAATCGCATGCCCGGCACGACTGCAGTCGCATGTCTTAAAATTTTAACGGCTCAAGACCAACCGACCCACGCCGCGACCCACCGAGAAATGATGACCAATTTGACCCATAACCCAATTTTCCGTCACGGCGTCTCTCTCTCTCTCTCTCTCTCTAATCTCTATTAATACGGTAATACCCTTACCTATACTCCGTTTCTTTCTGATAATCTCGACGTCTTGCTCGCAGGACCTGAAATTCATAGCACGACACATTATCATCCGAGATCATTGCACAAGATCACAGAGGCTTCCGATTGAGTGCACCAGTCAATCAATCAATCAACCAATCAGAAGATTTCTTTAGGAGCTGTCCATTAATTACGTAAACAAAATACAGGGGGGTCGAAAAGGTTTGACAGTTGTTGACAGGAGGAGAGCAAGAGAAGTTGACGTCAACAATTTCTTTGCTCACAAATAATAGGGCTAAAATAAATAGGACATTTCATGGAATACTATTTATTGCAACGGAAAAAACCCGACAAGCATAAAAGGTCATCACCGCCAAATGTTGACACTTGATGAGCAAAATCGGGGGAAAAGGTCTCGTCTGGGGGGCTCCGTCACTGATCTTAGGGGTCAAAAGTTTTTGACATAATTATATGGGGTCTCTGAAAGTCTGACAGTTGTTGACAAGGGGAAGGGAATAAAAATTGCCCAAAAATTGTTGGCGTAATTAACCCCTTAACTGGGGATCCCGGATATATCCGTCCATTTTACATTGAGTTACAGTTAAATACACGGTTAAGGGGTTAATGGACAGTCGCTTAGCGCCATTATAATAATGCATTTGAGAACCAACTATTGTGCCAATGACCGCACGAGAACATCATCAAAAGCAAGTTCTGTCGATTATCTAATGACAAGTAGGTCGATGGATAAGCCCAACCCTGGCGGCTCCACAGGGCAGCAAGGCCAGGCAGCCCGGATTGAGTGCCGTCGACCCCAATCGTGTCCCTCCTGTTGGTGGGACCCGTTGTTCCAGAACGATAATACTACATACCTAACAACAAATGGTTGGCCCCCATGATTAGCTGAAATAAGAACCCAACGCCACCCAACACAAAATCCTGGAGCCGCCACTGGATAAGCCGTGTCTTATGAAAACTGGGTCATTGTATCACACGTTTTATAGACAACGAAAACTAGTGGAATGGATTCGCTGTGCGACAGAAGCAAATGGAAATAGTATTGAACATTTTACATAGGTGCATAGATATATGCAAAAATTTCAGCGCCTTGGAGAAATTCTCTGACGTAAACCATATTTCGGTTTGTCCCCATCTTCATTGCATCAAATTCTAGTAGAACGATCAATATAGTCCCTTCATTAGAGTCGCCAATGCTATTCAGCTTTTCAGTATTCCTTATGCCATCAAACACAGACTGGTTAGCAGAACCGTAGCGAGGTGGGGGCAGGGGGCAAGCCGCCCCGGGCGCCGACCGGTGGTGGGGCGCATTTTGGATGTGAAAAAAAATAATACAGTTTCTTAAACCGTTTGCTTTTTTGCTGACCCAACCCACCATTAATATGGAAAAGTCTGACCCAACCCAATCTAACCCAACCCAACCCATGGGTGAACCCAACCCATGGACATCTATGATTGCTATTTCTATATCAAAATATATGTCAATGTCCCACGTGTGAACAAAACATAAACACTTTAAGGTAGACTGATCTTTGGGAGTATGTATACCGATGTACCTCCCGCACCCGCCGCTGAGGACAGGTGGCCTACGGCATAAGGTCACCAGACGTCCCGGTTTCTCTGGATTGTCCCTGTTTTTCGTTGGTCGTCCGGAAAAGGAAGTCGGGACGCCTATTTTGTCCTGGTTTCTGTACTTTCCTTATTTCCAATTCATAATTTATAGTGCATGTGACTCTCATTTGAAGAAATTTGAATGGAACATCATATTATTATTATTATCATCAAGGCTTACATCGCCTATTATGTACACAGTATAACTTACTACTTTTGCACTTGATGGAATTATAGCAAATTTAGCAATTTTATGCCTCGGACCGGAAGTTGTCCACTTCTCTCGAAAGACAAAAAAAATTCGAGCGGCAAAATATATGTACTTTCTTATCACTAATTAATCAATCAATCAATCAATCAATTATAATGCCAAGACGTAATTCGACATTTAACATTGTAATTATTGTTCAACGTTGCAACCACCCGGCGTCATGACACAAGACATGATGTGAAATGACGTCACTTGACGTCACATGACGTCGCATTTATGCTCACGGATTCAGCTAAAGGCACGAGGACGCCTTAATAGGAGAAAGAGAAACTGTACTGGCCAAACACGTATTGAGTTTTGAGATTATGTAATTTACTAACAATCCCAAAGTAACTGAAATTATAGGACTACTGTAGGAGGCAGAACTACTTTGTTGTTTCGGTAAAAGGTTTTTTATTTATTTATTTATTATTATTATTATTATTATTATTATTATTATTAATTTATTTAGGCCTACTTAACGTCATAAGTTATTCGCATTTCAGAACGTCTTCATTCGATAGCGCTGTTGAGCATTCACTAGTATATTATTATAATGTAAGCCTAATCCCTGTGTACCTGGCGGTATATGCGGACGTTGATGTAACATATGTTTACTTTCTTATCACTAATTAATTAATTAATCAATCACTCAGTTAACACGCTTGTTCCGAGATTAATTGAATCACTTCATACGGATGCTAATAACTAGTGCTTCGCTATTTCAAGGCGGATGCTTTTTGAGCAAATTTGCGCAAACAGAACAATTGTCAGTAACATGGGCGTAAAACACGGGGGACGGCTGGGTACGGTCCCCAATAATTAGTAAGAGGGGGCAGAGTATCAATTATCCCCCCCAAATGTTTCGTGCCTTATGGTAAAATCTGGTAAAATCACTCATTGTGAATGACCTTTTTTGAGGAGATGAAAAGGGGTCTGACCTGACTTTATGAACGATTTTACCCCCCCCCCCAATGTTGACGCCAGGTTTACGCCACTGGTCAGTAACCTCTGTCTTCTACTCTACTTACTGTTATGACGATATCAAGGGTTTTGTTGTCCAACTCATAGACAAAGAAGTGGTTATGAAAACGCTGAGCAGTGGGGTGGGTGGGTGGGTGGGTAGGTGGGGGTGGGGAGGGGGGAGTCAAATGTTTTTATTTTGTACAGTGAGGGGAACTATCATTTAAGTGGAAATTAAGTTAGGCCTAATGATGTTCGCCGCTGGAAATAATTGAAATGACCAGTAAAGTTCCGTTAAAAATATTTCTAATTATTCTCAGAATTCAGCGATCATATATCTACGGTTAGCAGTCAAATCTGCTGAGAACACTGGAACTGCTAAATAAGAATACGCAGCTACACTAGTCTTAAGCGTCTGAACTAGAGAAGCCATACAACCACGATAACAACGATTGAGAGCGTTCGCTTATTTCAGACTTAATTGGCCAATTACGCAATGACGCCTGACTAATTTATTCACGATCATACGCCCCCAAAAGCAATTAACCCACGCAGGTCTACAGTAGAGGCAATTGCAAAACCACATAATTATATGGATATATATATATATATATATATATATATATATATATATATATATATATACATGTGTGCGTCTTACATATATAACTTCGAATATATAATTTCAGGTATCCACAGTATATATATAATCAAATATCACATGAATTGATTCGCGAATCTTTTCATTTTGATATCTTCCCCTAAAATTCAAGTAAAACAATGTTTAAAACCCTCAAACAACACAAGACCCGAGCTTTTTGTCTTGTTCTGCAGGTGCCGCTGTAGACTCTTTGATCCACAGAATCAAAAAAGTTCGACTTCTTTCGATTTCTGGGGCTTTTGGAA
The DNA here is from genome assembly GCA_018105865.1 of Metaphire vulgaris. Taxonomy (NCBI): domain Eukaryota; kingdom Metazoa; phylum Annelida; class Clitellata; order Crassiclitellata; family Megascolecidae; genus Metaphire; species Metaphire vulgaris. Next base: position 1,707,960 of record CM030842.1, read on the forward strand.
GCCTGCCCCAAATCCCGCGTTTGCTTTTGCCAGAGTCTCTCTCTCTCTCTAGTTTCCAAGATTCATCAAAAAGGAACGCGACATTTCAGCCAACATTTTCGATTTTTCCTTCAAATAACAATAATCAAATTGATTACGTATCAATTTAGAGCTGCGTGATTTTTTCAAATCGGTTCAATAATAATAATTTTAGCCAACCATTTCGTTAGATATTTTAGTAATTTAGAGGTTTTAATTGCCAATGTCGTGGGTCATGGGAAATTTTGAGTGCTCCATCTCTCAGGTAAAATCCTTGAATAATATACTGTAGACATACGCATCCAGCGGCTTCTGTCCCCCTTGCAGCCGGGCTCAATCGCCCCCTCCCAATTACAAATCCCCCCTGTTAATTTGCTCCTTAGACTTAGTATTAGTATTATATTCAGCTTTTTATCCTTTGTGTTAGGCATAGCTATCATTGATTACGTCACGGTCAGTGTTATTTTAAATCAATATCAGTCTCAGTTCAGTTCAGATTAGTAGCAAAATATTCCCCACCCCCATTTTCTTCCGGGCGCAGCTGCGCCCGCCTTAAATAGGGATAGAAGCCCCTGTACGCATCAGTAACTTAACAAATGTATGATTGTCGGTGGTTAAATATCTATATTTTGTCAAAGCCGTACCAAAATAAATCTTGCACAACAAGCATCTGTTTTTCAATGAATGTCAAACTTAAAATTGCATGCGCGGCATGACTGCACTGGCAGTCTTAAAATTTTGACGGGTCAAGACCCACCGACCCACGCTGCGACCCATCGAAAAAATTGATGACTCGTTTGACCCCTGACCCAATTTGCCGTCACTGCGACCCTGTACAATGTTCAATACACTTACCGAATATTCCGTTTCTTTCTGAAAATCTCGACGTCTTCCTCGCAGGACCTAAACAAAACAGTTGAAATCGATAGCACAACACTTTATCACTAGATCACAGTAGGCTTCCGATTAAGCGGATCAATCAATCAATCAATCAATCAATCAATCAATCAATCAATCAATCAATCAATCAATCAATCAATCAATCAATCAATCATAAGATTCCTCTAGGGGCTGTCCATTAATTACGTAAACAAAATACGAGGGGGTCGAAAAATTTTGACAGTTGTTAACAAGGGAAGGGGAAGAGAAATTGACGTCAACAATTTCATTTTTCAGAAATAATAGGCCTAATATAATTAGGAAATTTCATGGAATACTATTTATTTCAACGGAAAAAACCCGACAAGCAAAAAAGGTAATCACCGCCGCATTATGACACTTTATGAGCAAGCAAATGAAAAAGGTATCGTCAACGCAAACAATAATAACCTTCTAAACTTTTTATAGGGGGACCCGTCACTGACCTTAGGGGGTTCAAAAGTTTTCTACATAATCATAGTGGGTCACTGAAAGTTTGACAGTTGTTGACAAGGGTGGATGGAGTAAAAAATTGACCAAAAATTGTCGGCGTAAGCCTAATTAATGGACAACCCATAAGCGCCATTATAATAATGTATTTGGAAACCAACTAGTGCCAATGACTGTACGAGAACATCACCAAATGCAAGTTCTGTCGAGTATCTTATATGTAATGACAACTAAGTCGTTGGCAGTGTTTAATTTAGGCCGTTTCCGGGGGAAAATTGCCCTCCCCCCGGAAATTTCAAATTCCCCTCCGGAAATTTTGGAATACTACGTGGACTAACAGCGGCCTCTAGCAGAATTCCCCCCCGGCTTTTTAAGTTTCCCCCGGCTTTTTCAGTTCCCCTCCGGAGTCTAGGAGTCTAGATTAAACACTGGACGTTGGATGAGCGTGTCTTAAGATAACTGGGTCATTGTATCACAGGTTTCATAGACAACGAAAAATTATGCAATTGATTCGATGTTTGACAGAAGCTAATGGAAAGAATATTGAAACGCGGTTGTCTCACTTCCATTGCAATTTATTCACGATGAAGGTTTGCTACTTTATACAGAACGCCGTGAGCAAAACGATACGATGCACCTACCCCGAAAATGATGAAGAGTACGAGGGCAATATGGCCCCCGACGAAGATGGAAATGAAGATGATGAGAATCCATCTGTCGATCCAAAGAGCAGTCGTTGCTTCGATCGTCGTCGAAACGATGCTTCCAATCAGCCCATGCCAGATGCAGATAAGGCAGATGGTCACCATCGAAGCCAGTATGTAATAGTCCTGCTCAAGAGACGCAAAGACGACGATACAGAGAAGTGCTTTTGTTGCTGTGGTGAATTTTGTCGTATTTTTGATGGGTTTAACAAACGCATCTCCCCCAAAGACTAAGGCAATAAGTTTTTTAATCTGGCGAAAATTGACAGCGATTGTGAATAAACCTGAAAGACTCGAGTATTTTCTTCATTACAGTATATCTTATTCTGAATTACGATACAGCCGCTTCAATTTGCCAGCGTTCTACTTGTGAATGCATTGTCCGCAAGGTAACTATTGCTGGACAGAACAATGACGCTTAAGTACTAATAAGTAGGCTAATAGCCTGTTGTTTTCTAACTCATAACACAATCTTAAGAAAAATGCAATTTTGTCAGAATTTATAGAGCGCCAGTAGACCTATATAACACGAACAGTGAAATAACCAACGCATCGTCGCGACTGACTTACCAGATAAGTGAGATACGATATTTTCGGCAAACTCTGATTGACGGTAAACTTGAACGTTACCGTAGTCAACAGCAGAATTAAGGTAAGCTGAAGGCGATTTTGAATCAAAGTGTATGGAACGCCAAAAGTCGTGAATGTCATGCTACAGATGAAAAACTGAAAAAAGAAAACAATTGACCAGCTCTGTTGACCATCTGTCTCATCGAAACAATTGGAGTTTTGACCAACAATCCACGAGACATCATCTTTCCAGTGGCGTAGTCACCTGTTGACAAGTCATCATCCAAAAAACGTCTCTGACAAGGAAAAAGTTATCGTCCCTAGGGTCATCATTTCTATGATTCGTCTTTGTAAGTAATTATAGCAATGATATTGTTTTTGGCTGTTCTATTAATGTCCATACTACGTTATTATTTTTGGCCGTATTTGCTGGACACAGGTTTTGAAGGGCATGCAGTTTCATGAGCGTCCAAACATTGGGGCCAGAGGGCGTACATGCCCCCTCCCCTTGAAAATGCAAATATACTTTTGTAACTAGCTATAGGCCTATTTTGGCTTTAAACTAATATTTTCACACTCAAACAATTCTGATGCACAAAATGAAATTGAGAAACTTAACTTTAAGTCTTTAACTAAGAACTGTGGAATTAAATATCTTTAAAAAGTTATTTCAGCCGTGACAACTGGGTCCACCCTCCTGGAAAAATTTCTGTGGGCCTCACTGTGCAGCTCCACTTCCTCACTTCTACGATGGAGGCAGATAATGATAATTGTACATCGCTTCAACCAATCAGCCGTCTCCATGAATTGCATTATTAGAGTTACAATCGACGATCGTCTGTCAAACAGGTGGTTGCCTACCATGACGAAGAAGATGTTCCAGACGAAGAAGCCGACCCTCCTCGACGCCCGGCAGGTGAATGACAGCATCGAGTGCTTGTTGGATGACGCCTGATAGACCCTCTCGACCGTCTTCGGAGTGACGGTCACGTGCTTGTAGAGGTTCCATTCCTGTTCGTCAACGAACGACTGGACGTTGATGCTGGACATCTCACAGCAGTCCTCCTCTAATTCCACTTCCTCCGATGACCTCTCGGACATCAACGTCAACGATATGTCCTCGAAATAACAACAACAACAACAACATCATCATCAACAATAACAACAATAATAATAATAATAATAATAATAATAATAATAATAATAATGACGACGACGACGAAAACGACGACGATGATGACGACGACGACGATGATGATGATGATGATGATGATGATGATGATGAGCATCCATGCCTTGCATCCGTAGGTGGCACCGGCTACAAGGCATGTATCAGTCGAAATTTAATTGGGATACTGATGTTCTTATTTAGTGTTTTATCCAGACTCCAGGTCCTTGGAAGGGAAATTGACTTGGCTGGAGGAGAAGAGGCACAGTTCAATGCCAAAAAATTATTGCTGCTATTTTTATTTGGGGAGAGGGGATTTGAGGTTGGTGGGAAAATCTTCCTCCTAACAGGCCTGCATAAAACACTGTTCTTATTTATCCAGATTTTCTGTATTCCCTCCAGTATTGTCATTCCCAAGCCTGTTTAGAAAAGTGCTCTTCTTACGATAGATGTAATGAAGCGCTCACCTGAGTATCAAAAGGAAATTCGTTGAGTTCGAGGTTTTCTAGAAACGTTCCTTTGATCCGCCTTCGTTCACAGACGAGAGCCTCTCTCTGGGCGTTGAATATGACGGTGTACCAGACGGTCTCCTTCGGATCGCCCAACGCGTTCACCACGGACAGCTTCGGATTCCAATACTTATCCCACTTGATGTCGTCTACCTGGGCAGGCTGCGACCAACGGGAAAATGTCACCGAGTACAGGTACAGTAAGATAACGGCCAATTAATTCAATGTCCAACAGTAAACCCGATTGTTTGCAACAGAACAGCAACAACAACAACAAGAAGAAGAACAACAACAATAACAATTACAGTAATAATAATAATAATAATAATAATAATAATAATAATAATAATAATAATAATAATAATAATAATAATAATAATAATAATAATAATAAAGTGGCTTAGCCAGGTTTCCTGAATAAGGGGGGGGCACATCGACATTTTCGGACAAAAGTCTTGGACGATCAAAAATATCGTCGTTAAGGAGTTTTCGCATTCACCGTTCACGTGTATTCTCTTCGGTCGTGCTACCTTCACCCCCACCCCTCCCCCAAAAAATCTCAAAGGTTTATCGAAAATTCCACGTCCGATCCCAGCCAGAACAGGGGGCCCCGGTCCTCCGTGCAGAGAGAGAGAGAGAGAGAGAGAGAGAGAGAGAGAGAGAGAGAGAGAGAGAGAGAGAGATTTGCTGGTAGGTCTACCGTGTCGACCAGTCCATCCAGTGACGGCTCCCTCCACTTCGCCTGGATGAAGGCTTCAGCACTGAAGCATTCCTTCACCGTTTCTATTTCGCCGATTTTCAGAAACACAACGCGAACTGTGACCACTGCCTGACATCAAAACGAAGAAAAATAGCCATTATTAATATTGCTGTTATTATTATTACTACTGTTATTATTATTATTATTATAATTATCATTATTATTATTATTATTATTATTATTATTATTATTATTATTATTATTATTATTATTATTATTATGTGAAAGTTCCGTGGAAGGCGACTGCGTTAAATCTCTAGAGTGTCACGGATACTCGTTGTAGGAGAAAGGATGTCTCTCTTTCATATCCAGATAATCGTGATAGGACACTGTTGATTTCCTTTACAGGGAGTAGGGAGTTATTATTATTATTATTATTATTATTATTATTATTATTATTATTATTATTATTATTATAAATTTGTCTGTGGCAAGTGAAATGTGTCTACTCAGCAGTAACGGAAGGGAGGGAGCGCAGTACAGACTTTCATTCGCCAGCACGGGTGCCGTCCAGCACGGGTGCCAACCAGCACGGGTGCCATTCAGCACGGGTGCCAACCAGCACGGGTGCCATCCAGCACACGGGTGCCATCCATGCCATCCAGCACGGGTGCCATCCAGCACGGGTGCCATCCAGCACGGGTGCCATCCAGCACGGGTGCCATCCAGCACGGGTGCCATCCAGCACGGGTGCCATCCAGCACGGGTGCCATCCAGACGGGTGCCATCCAGCACGGGTGCCAACCAGCACGGGTGCCATCCAGCACGGGTGCCATCCAGCACGGGTGCCATCCAGCACGGGTGCCATCCAGCACGGGTGCCATCCAGCACGGGTGCCAACCAGCACGGGTGCCATCCAGCACGGGTGCCAACCAGCACGGGTGCCAACCAGCACGGGTGCCATCCAGCACGGGTGCCATCCAGCACGGGTGCCATCCAGCACGGGTGCCATCCAGCACGGATGCCATCCAGCACGGGTGCCATCCAGCACGGGGTGCCATCCAGCACGGGTGCCATCCAGCACGGGTGCCATCCAGCACGGTGCCATTATCCAGCACGGGTGCCAATGCCAACCAGCATCCAGCACGGGTGCCATCCAGCACGGGTGCCATCCAGCACGGGTGCCATCCAGCACGGGTGCCATCCAGCACGGGAGCCATCCAGCACGGGTGCCATTACGGGTGCCATCCAGCACGGGGTGCCATCCAGCACGGGTGCCATCCAGCACGGGAGCCATCCAGCACGGGTGCCATCCAGCACGGGTGCCATCCAGCACGGGTGCCATCCAGCACGGGTGCCATCCAGCACGGGTGCCATCCATGCCAACCAGCACGGGTGCCAACCCAGCACGGGTGCCATCCAGCACGGGTGCCATCCAGCACGGGTGCCATCCAGCACGGGTGCCATGCCATCCAGCACGGGTGCCATCCAGCACGGGTGCCAACCAGCACGGGTGCCATCCAGCACGGGTGTGCCATGCCAACCAGCACGGGTGCCATCCAGCACGGGTGCCATCCAGCACGGATGCCAACCAGCACGGGTGCCATCCAGCACGGGTGCCATCCAGCACGGGTGCCATCCAGCACGGGTGCCATCCAGCACGGGTGCCATCCAGCACGGGTGCCATCCAGCACGGGTGCCATGCCAACCAGCCAGCACGGGTGCCAACCAGCACGGGTGCCAACCAGCACGGGTGCCATCCAGCACGGGTGCCAACCAGCACGGGTGCCATCCAGCACGGGTGCCAACCAGCACGGTGCCATCCAGCACGGGGAGCCATCCAGCACGGGTGCCATCCAGCACGGGTGCCAACCAGCACGGGTGCCAACTAGCACGGGTGCCAACCAGCACGGGTGCCATCCAGCACGGGTGCCATCCAGCACGGATGCCAACCAGCACGGGTGCCATCCAGCACGGGAGCCATCCAGCACGGGTGCCATCCAGCACGGGTGCCATCCAGCACGGGTGCCATCCAGCACGGGTGCCAACCAGCACGGGTGCCAACTAGCACGGGTGCCAACCAGCACGGGTGCCATCCAGCACGGGTGCCATCCAGCACGGGTGCCAACCAGCACGGGTGCCATCCAGCACGGGTGCCAACCAGCACGGGTGCCATCCAGCACGGGAGCCATCCAGCACGGGTGCCATCCAGCACGGGTGCCAACCAGCACGGGTGCCAACTAGCACGGGTGCCAACCAGCACGGGTGCCATCCAGCACGGGTGCCATCCAGCACGGATGCCAACCAGCACGGGTGCCGTCCAGCACGCGACAGACCTGGTGTTGATGGAAAAAAACATTTTTTTTGTTTTGGTGGGATTAGTTGGGTAGGCTTAAGCCCACCCTAGCCTTTGATAAAATCCGCCTGTGTCCGTTGGGACAAACCTTTCCTGGGCGGGAGGTGGGCGACTGAAGCCCGGTGGTGTCCATCTGGGCGGAGAACCTTCTCCGTCTCTCCATTACGTCCATTATGTCCAAAAGATTGAGGCTGTTGCTCCGTGATCGTTGACCTTTACCTTGACCGTCGCCGGCAAGGTCAAGGCTCTGGAGAGATGCGCTCGGCTCCGAATTCAAGGTCAGAGCGGGTCCTGGAAAACAAAGAACGTCACTGCAGTCCTATATTCGTTATCATCATCATCATCATCATCATCATCATCATCATCATCGTCGTCATCATCATCATCATCATCATGAGTAGGGGCTGTCCATTAATTATTTCAACAATTTTTGGACAATTATTGACCCCTCCTTGTCAACAACTGTCAACTTTCAGTTATCCCCCCTATAATTATGTCAAAAACTTTTGACCCCACCCCCCGCTAGATCAATGACAGGTCCCAATAACAAGGTTATTATTTTTTGCGGCGATGACCATTTTTTCCTTTTTTGCTCATCGAGTGTCAAAATGTGGTGGTGATGACCTTTTTTGCCATGCTTTTTTCCATTGTAATAAGCAGGGGCGTCTTTACATGTAAAAATTCGGGCACAGTGCCCGGGGCCCCGCGCATCTTAGGGGGCCCCGCGCCGCGCGCAAACTACTTTTTTACGTAGGATTACCCCTTTCTTTTTTTCTTTTTTTGCTTGTCAACATTCAAAAACGTTGGAGATGACTTTTTGCTTGTCAACATTGATCTTCAAGTCTAGCTAGGGACCCGCAGGCCGCCAGGTGCCCGGGGCCCCGCACTGGTTAAAGACGCCCCTGGTAATAAGTATAGTATTCCATGAAATTTTCTAATTTTTGATTATTTGTAAAAAGTGAAATTGTTGACGTCAACTTCTCTTGACCCCTCTCCTGTCAACAACTGTCAAACTTTTTCAAACCTCTCCCTAAATTGTTGACAACTAATGGACAAACTTTTTTGGAAACCCCTCAGGTCCTAAATTGTTGACGTAATTAATGGACAGCCCCGTAGTAGTAGTAGTGAGCTTCTAAAGCGCCATTTTAGTTATGCATCTGGCATCAGTCGATGGCCGCTCCGGAGTTGAATCGTAATTCCAAATTCCAGTTGCGTCTACTATGCGAAAGGTCCGTCTTGAATTTGTCTCTGGGTACGCCCACGGACATACCGATCAGGGCCCTTCAGGGTGAACACACTTTAGATAGACCTCTGATAGTTTGCCTATGATATGTTTACCTACTGAAATTTATCAAAACTAGACTGCAACTTAATTACTGCTTAATCAACCGGAACCGTTTTTCTACGCCAATTGCATCATGCACCCTTTTTACTTTAATATCTGAAGCGGAGAAAGAGAAGTCCGAAGGTAGATAGACAAGTAGATCTAGCCTACAGGTATGGATGTGGATCCGGCAGACAGGTGGTCGAAGGAATGCAATGCATTCGATGGGAATTGCCATCGACTCTCAATCAATAATTAATTATTCGTTTTGCTGGTCGCGGCTACAATTTCTGGAACGAATTCGCTTCAAAACTACATTGAACCGTGCATGGCTTTGACAGCGTCCGTTCTTTTGGGAGAGGAGTTGTCGGGGGAGGAAAAAGGGAGGGGTAGATAACCTTATACTCATACCACGTAGTGATTGTAGTCATGGCCTCGATTGTCATCTGACCGATTATTTTGCGAATGTCCGGTAACTCTGTTGGTTTGCATTGGGAATTCAAACCGTTAGAAATTTTTGGGAGTACGAGCTTAGATTGTTGACCGATCAGCTCAATTTGGTCTTAAACGTCGGAGGGTGAAAATTTACAAACAAAATATTTAATCGGTTCATCAGTTCGAGATCACGCTCCTAGAAAATCATCGGTGGTACGTCCGACGTCCGTATTACACAGTGATTCCTGTGTTAGGCATACTTCCACAGTTCTAATTTCCCGAAGCTGTTAGGCATTTGAAACTGTCTTGTCGTCAGTGAAACATCGACCTAAGATGCGATTTTTCTGGATCCCACAACAGCAGCAGCAACAAAAACAAAAATAATAATAATAATAATAATAATAATAATAATAATAATAATAATAATAATAATAATAATAATAATAATAATAATAATAATACCTAGATTTTAAGTGGGTTGTGTGCTGAAAAACACTGTCGTTCATACATACGTCTACTCCAACTTCTGTTTGAACACTACAGCTGTTACTGCAATGTAGGTTAATTGTAGGCCTGCCTACATTTATTCTAATTCCTTCTGTCTCGGCCCTAATTGCTGGCGTTTCTAAGGGGCCATCCATAAATAACGTCACGCGATTTTGGCAGTTGTTTTTTTACTTTCTCCCCTCCCCTCGTCACAATTATTCCAATGACTTTTGACCAACTATTGACGCTTCTTCTAAGACTAGATCCCACCTGTCGTTTATAGCGGAACGTCAAGCATTGGATGTATGGAACACTGTTTTATTAACACTTAAACTTTAAACTATTCCGAATGCTTGAATACTCACTTTGTAACCTTTTCGACGATTTTCCCGTTTCAGTCGCCATTACGACAAAGGATATCGCGTCCAACTGAATTACATTAGCACATTAAGTGGTCTATCCGTTTTTTTTCATTAAAGATAGAACGAATGCTTCGAATCGAATAATGTACCGCCGTCGTTACACGTCACTGCACGAGCTCAGAAGATGGTCCCATCCATACACCTACTCAGAGTGCCGTAACGCTGTCTGTCGCGGCCCAAGGTCTGTTGTTTGCCCAGCCTGTTGGGGGCGAGAAAGGACATTTTCAATGGTGAATTAAAGCACTAGCTCCCGTGTATAGGCCTACTGCCTGTATAGGTGTATACCTGAATACGTGTTTACAGTGCCGGTATATTATTAGGCAACTGTCTATGGGCCCCACGACTATATACCTGAATACGTGTTTACAGCGTTGGGGTAACCAATCATGGGGGCCAACCATTTGTTGTTTAATGTATGTAACATTAAGTATAGGGTCCCAACTGGGCCCCAGGCACTGACTTTTAGGAGCCCCACTGCCCACAAGACAGTGACGAAAGAAAGATTTTACTTACTTATTCTTAAGAATAGCGCTATGCGAAAGGCACGTGACGACGCTGACGTCATACAATAATGTTTACACTTCAATGGCGTTCTAGTAGTCATTAGGGGCCTGGCCCCTGGGGCCCCAAAAGTTTGACTGCCTATGGGCCTCCACGGTGCTGTGTTAATCCGGCACTGCGTGTATATTACCTGGGGCGGGAAGATGGCAGATTGGTAACACGCTCGACAGCATGCTGACGGAACGGGTTCAACCCCGCAGGAGCCCCTAAGGTCGACTCAGCCTTCATTCGCCAGAGGGCTGTGGTAACTGAGTAGCAGCTGTGGCTGCGAAGGTAAAACGCGGGTCTAGAGAAAACAATGGAAAACTACTCTATATTAATGGCTCTAGTCACCTGCGTCGCTGCTTGCCTGACACCGGAGATCAGCGCCGGGCCCAAAGCTCGAAATCGAGTATGCAGGGCGAACATCCACCTTTTATACTACTTGTAGATGCAAGAATGTCGACTGTATAATCGGTCTCATATGACCTTATGCATTGCATTATAAATCAGACGCGGTATGCGAGGGTGTTTGGCGGTCCACGGCACTTGACTACCCACCACGTACAGAATGTGAATGTCCACTGCACGAGTGGCATAATTCTGTAGCCTACTCAAGCGTACCTATAAACGTCCATGATGCCATCACTAATAATTAACAGGCGAGCATTCTATAGAAGTGTAGGCCATTAGACCTATTAACCTATTTTATTACCGATAAAAACTTAGCATACACTTGATTTAAAGTGGCTTAGGAGGCATCAGTGGCGGCTCCACCGGGGGGGGGCCAGGGGGGCCCGTGCCCCCCATATTGAGAGCCTGGCCCCCCCAGTGGCCCCCCCAGTTGGGACCCTATACTTAATGCTACATACATTAAACAACAAATGGTTGGCTCCCCATGATTAGAAGTTGCCCCCCAGCGGCCCCCCCACTTGCCAAATCCTAGAGCCGCCACTGGGAGGCATTACTGTCTGTGTGAAAGCCACTAGGGGCACTAACGGGGCTTGAACCCGCTCCGTCAGCCTGACGCTCCAGCATGTATGATGTAACCCACTCTGCCATCTTCCGCCAATTTTCCTTCCAATGCAGCACCGGGGGCAGGGGGCCCCCTGCCCCTGATGAGAGCCTGGCTCCCAGTGGCCCCCAGTTGGGACCCTATACTTAATGCCATCTTAAACAACAAATGGTTGGCCCCCATGATTGCCAACGGCCCCCACTTGCCAAATCCTAGAGCAATGCATCAATCAACTTCGCTTTTACTGCAGAATAATTATTGAAATATATCTTTATTTTTATTCCTCGCTTACTTCAGCAAAGCATAGACAACAAAAACACAGAAAACAATAGAATAAAAACAGAACTACAGGCCTATATACCCTTTTCCCGTTTGCCCCGAGAATAGCCGTCCATTTTACATTACGTTACAGATAAATGAACGGGTAAATGGTTAAATATCAAGAAGACATTAACAAGAAAGAACATTTTACTCACACTACGGACGCAATCGGTAAACTTTCACACGCTGGCTATACAACATTCCTTATTAAGCCATCAAACACAGACTCACGTGACAGACTGGTTAGGCCCTAATAATATTACCATACGTTAAATCATCCAGAAGCTTTGAATACCGATTACCAATGAGCAAGCTACCCGGATCAATTAATATTAATTATCATTAATTATTATTACCATAACAATCAGTGGCGTATCCAAGGTTCCAGAATACTAGTAAGGGCGCCGTTCCTTATACTGTACAGGCGAACTTGGTCTGATTCCACTAGGGAGCAGGGGCGTAGCCAGGAATTTGATTTGGGGAGGTATAAATATTTTGGTGGCATAAATGTTAACTATAAACCATATATATACCACATATAAACCATATAGAAAACTTTAAGTTAGACTGTTTGTGGGGTACTAGAGCCTATATATACCAATACCTCCCCCGTCGCTACGCTCCTGCTAGGGGACCTCACAAAAATCTGAATAAATCTATATTGATTGTACCTATTATGTCAACAATTTTTGGGCAATTTTTGACCCCTCCCTTGTCAACAACTGTCAACTTTCAGTGACCCCCCTATAATTATGTCAAAAGCTTTTGTCCTATCCTCACTAAGACCAGTGACGGGTCCCCCTAAAAAGTGTAGAAGGTTATTATTTTTGCAGTGATGAGGCCATTTTCCCTTTCTTTTGTTCATCAAGTGTCATAAATTACTCATAATGTGGTGGTGATTACCTTTTTCTTGTTTGTCAGGCTTTTTTCCATTGTAATAACTAGTAGGCCTATTCCATGAAATTTCCAATTTTTTATCTGTAAAAATGAAATTGCTGACGTCAACTTCTCTTGAACTCCCCTCCCCCTGTCAACCTTTTCAAACCCCTAATTTGTTGACAAAAGTAATAGACAGCCCCAAAGTAAGTTTGGAGAAAGATCGTCTTCTTGAAAACGCTGCTATTAAATAAACCCCATTCCCATTCCTTCTCAGAAGCAAAGTTATGCTATAAGCTGGCGCCTGTGATATAGGCTTCTCCTCCTCCTCCTCCTCCTTATTCTTATTCTTCTTCTTTTTCTTATTCTTATTCTTCTTATTCTTCTTCTTCTTCTTTCTTTTCTTATTATTATTATTATTCTTATTATTCTTCTTATTATTCTTCTTATTATTCTTCAGGTGTTCTTTGTAGAGAGAGACAGGTTCCATACTCCAGAGTCGTCACTCAAACTTGACTCGACAAAATTTTTTGTACGTCAAACATTTTATCGACTTGGCCACGGGCGCCCACCATGGGGGGGCCACAAATTGAATCGACGACTTTTTTTGCTCATCAAACATTTTTTTATCGACTTGGCCCCGGGCGCCGAGCAGTAGCACTCTGCGCGCCACTGAATCAACGCCCGCTGTTTGCAACGCAAGACGTTTGAAGAGAACCGCCCACTCCCGAGATGCGTACGTCGAATTCGCGTCACGCTCGGTCAGTCTCTCTCTCTCTCTCTCTCTCTCTCTCTCTCTCTCTCTCTCTCTCTCTCTCTCCAGAATGAGCCTAAGAGACTGGGAGGGGCAGAGCAGGGGTGCAGAGCCGACAAATGCTTGTCCTTAATGTTTGACGACTTTTTCTAAGGAATGATCGGCGAAAGAAAAAGTTACCAATTCCATCTAGGTATACAGTGGCGTCGCCAGTTTTTGGTAGAGGGGCAAAAGACGGCTGGCGTGTCAGATTCCTTAACCACCCCTACACAAAAAACTTTATCAACGGCTTTGCGCGAATCTGGTAGGTGGTCTAGGGCAGGTTGGGGTGGGGGTTCCCCCATTTGCCCCCGTGGCGACGCTAATGGTTCCGAAATAAGTGCATTTGAACGCGGTATTTTAACGCGGAGGGTATTTGAACGCGGTGAGCATTTGAACGCGGAGGGCATTTGGACGCGGAGGGCATTTGAACGCGGTGAACATTTGAACGCAGTGGCGGCTCCACAGGTGGGCCCGGGGGCCGTGCGACCCTTATCGAGTGCCTGGCTCCCTCAGTGGCCCCATGTTGGGACCCTATACTTAATTAATACTATGGTTGCCCCCGATTGGCGACAACGCCCTCCACTTGGTCCTGGAGCCGCCACTGTTTGAACGCGGTGAGCATTTGGACGTGGAGGGCATTTGGACGCGGTGAGCATTTGAACGCGGAGGGCATTTGGACGCGGTGAGCATTTGAACGCGGAGGCATTTGAACGCAGTGGGCATTTGGACGCGGTGAGCATTTGAACGCGGTGAGCATTTGGACGCGGTGGGCATTTGGATGCGGTGAGCATTTGAACGCGGAGGGCATGTGGACGCGAAGTTTTGGTTGGGGGTAGGCAAGAGGGGGCTGGCGTGTCAGATTCCTTTCTCACATTCCCACCCTCCATAAATAACTTTTTCACCGGATTTGCGCGAATCTGGCAGATGGTCTGGGGCAGGTTGGGAGGGGGCGGCAGTTGTCCCATCCCCCCGTGGCGACGCTAATGTAGGTATACGCTACAAGTCATTCACCGGCGTCCTTGCCGTGCAAAGCCCGTGGACGAAAACAGGAGCACGCCTTCTTTTCTTCATAGTGGCGTAGCCTGGGTCACGGAATAGGGGGGAACCCGTTGCGGTTCCAGGAATTGTTGGTGGGGGGGAGTGAAAAAATATATAGGAAGTTGGTGGAAGGATGCAAAGTGAAGAAGAAGAAAAAAAAGAGAGATCTTTGTTAGTGTTTTGCCCACTAAATGTTAATAAACCTTGCCAAATAAAAGCTGACAAGCAAAAAATGAAGGTCATTGCAGCATTTTTCACTAGATTTTTAAAAACTCATTAAAAATAGGTTGACAAGCAAAAAGGTCATCCGGAACTCCGGTGGGGGATGCATCCCGTCATCAAAATGGTGGAATCCCCAATGGGGGGACATGGACGCTTATGAGGAGAAAAGTCTATGTGCAAAAAACCCCAAGGAGTTCTTAGCAAATCATGTATTCTGTTGTCCCTACTACCCCACCCTACCTCCCCTTTCCCCGAAAAATTTCTCGGCGGTTTTGCACAAATCCCACGATGCTTCCAGCCACCCCATGAGCGGCCACCCCCACCCCACCCCACCCGTGGCTACGCTTTTTTGCCAAAAACCAATGGACTCACTCTCACCTCCTCACAACCACTACAGGTACACCAGACAGCTATATTGTTAAACGTATAAGCGCATAAGAATAAGCCGCTACTACTGTACTACTTTCCAAAGCGCTATATAAATTTACGAGATTTTAATTACTTACTTACTTAGTTAAACAGGGCGATGTTCAAGAGTCGGGGCAGGACCTCTAATTGTTTCATTATTCTAAATAAATTACTCAAATACAGTAAGTTAATGACGCACGAAATCCCCCCCGCTAAGCAAAGACTGGACCATTGAGGGGATGTGATAGTCATTGAGGGGATAAGAGAGACCAAAAATATATCAACTTCCCTAAAAATAGCAAACCGTGTTAAACGAATCTGTATACAAACTGATTGTTGTCTTAATTTACAATTCCATCCTACAATGAATGTCGACAACATATTTGTACGAAATTTAAAATTTTCCAGCGAAATCAACAAGCAGCAATTTCCTTTCGTGCAAGCAGAATCTTGGACATATTCGCCATCTTTCGTCGTGTGACACCCAACATCGCCTGCGATTTCAAGGTCTTCACTTGTTGGCAAACTGTGACGAAACCCAAGCGAGTCCCCATTTCAGATTTGTCAGCATGAATTTCAACGCCTTTGTCCACTGCTCCTCAGAGTTGAACTGGATCCTGTAAGCAATGCTCACAATTCAAATATTCACCACATTCTCTAAATATTCCATTATTATTCATGTGACTATATTATATAGAATAATAAACACTATTCCTACAAGACAAAAGAAGTGGATAGGGCATGTTCTGAGAGAAGAATCAAACCTACTAAGAGAAGTACTAGAAGGAAAGATGAATGGGAAAGCACAGAAAGGGCGACCAAGGACATCGATGCTGGAGTGGATGTTCGACTACTACGGAAAAAAACAAGTATTCGGCCCTGAAGATAAAAGCTCAAGATAGAGAGGAGTGGCGACGCTGGAGTATGGAACCTGTCTTTAGATAGAGCACCTGAAGAAAGAAGAATAATAACATTATCAACTAATGAAATTTCTGTGTTAAAACAATTAACCAAATACAATACAGAAAACAAAATCTTGGCGTTCAACATTTTTTTAGAACAGTTGAGCATTTAAAACATGCAAATATGCCAGGTAAAATATAAATGCATAGACAAATATAATAAATTACAAAGCCAAAAATATCAATGGCAATTGATATAACAATCAATTGATATCAATTTCTATCAATGCCAATTGATATCCTTGCCAGTTGAAACTAATGGCATCTGATATCACTGACAGTCGATACTAATGCCCAATGATATCAATATCAGTTGATATCACTGTCTATTGATATGAGTGTCAAACGAGATCCCTGCCAATTGATATCAATGCCAATCTATGTAAATGTCCATTGAAACCAACGTGTAATGATATCAGTGGCTGATATTAGGTGTTAGTATTGGAATCTTACTTGACAGAATATGATAACCCAGTCTTTGAGTCTTCAATTTTACCCTTTTCCATTTTGTACGGCAAACAGAATCCTGAATCTCCGCGTTCAACCGCCTCTTTGAACTAATCCAAAACCAGAAATTCACGAATTAGACATTTGCCGAAACAACGAACCTCAGGGGTATTGGACATAAAATAAGAAAGTCAATTAAAGACAAAAGGAGAAATTAATTCACCCACAAGCAAAAATATCCAATGTGTTAGACAAAAATAGAGCTTAAAATTAGGTTCCCAAGACTAAACTTTGACTCTACAGTCTATACAAATGCAAATCCACCTTAATCCCCAGATAAACTCATAAAATCCTCAAAGCAACTCTCCCAGTCCCTGTCATAGCAGGGCCTTTAAATGCGCCTTAAGAATTACACCCAGAGAGATATCAATACTGTTTAATGCTACTGATGCACTGTTTATTCATCAACACAATTAACCGTGGGCTCAATGCCCATTGGTGTATAATGCCATCCATCCACAGTTTTCTTCCATTCTTTTCTTCCATTTACTACAGTTTTTCCTTCCAAGCTCCTCAAACTTATCAAAATAACCAGTCAATATCGATTGCTACCTGATGCAGACAGTCAAGAAATGCAACCATCGCCAGGTCAAACCTAAAACAAAATTCAGCCAAAGTATCACCGACTGTACTTTTAGCACACTACGCAGTACTCCAAGATAAACACATGCCAATGTAATGTAATGTAATGGAGCTTTTATATAGCACCTCTTCTGTCAAAAAAACGAAAAATGATGCATGGATAAATAGGTGCAAATGAATACATGGTTGGATGTATTGGAGAAGGTTCATGATGATTAAGGTAAATGTTAGCGCCTTCAGTTTTACATGGTAACGGCTAGATGAGGGCAGGTTGCCAGCCTTTCCCTCACCACCTTTCCTTCCACCGGGTTAACGCCCGATGTACTCATTCACAGCTGAGATGACTGGGGCGCTTGGGACAGAAACAACCGAAAAGTTTCTGCCGTAGCCGGGAGTTGAACCACGGACCTCAAGATTGGCAGACCAGTGCGCTAACCACCGCTCCATCGCACGCCTTATGATGATACATGATATCATAAGATAGTGCTTTACTTTGTATCCCAGAAGAACTTAAAACCGCCGGAACTGTGAAGAGGCAACTCCTTCGAGTTCTCGGCCAAAGACTCGAGATAAGAGTGGTTTCCGTAAGGCACCAAACGATATCTAACGAGACAAATACCAAGGAATGTCGAAATAAACGAAAAATAACAGAAATAGAAAATAAACAAAACTACTCATAACTACAATCAAAGAAAGCAAACAAAAGAAACAATTCTGAATTCAAAACTGTGCTGTTATAGCAATACCACATAGGGTTCATCCATATAGATATGGTTCATCCATATAGATATGGTTCATCCATATAGATATGGTTCATCCATATAGATAGGGTTCATCCATATAGATAGGGTTCATCCATATAGATAGGGTTCATCCATATAGATAGGGTTCATCCATATAGATAGGGTTCATCCATATAGATAGGGTTCATCCATATAGATAGGGTTCATCCATATAGATAGGGTTCATCCATATAGATAGGGTTCATCCATATAGATAGGGTTCATCCATATAGATAGGGTTCATCCATATAGATAGGGTTCATCCATATAGATAAGGTTCATCCATATAGATAGGGTTCATCCATATAGATAGGTTCATCCATATAGATAGGGTTCATCCATATAGATAGGGTTCATCCATATAGATAGGGTTCATCCATATAGATAGGGTTCATCCATATAGATAGGGTTCATCCATATAGATAGGGTTCATCCATATAGATAGGGTTCATCCATATAGATAGGGTTCATCCATATAGATAGGGTTCATCCATATAGATAGGGTTCATCCATATAGATAGGGTTCATCCATATAGATAGGGTTCATCCATATAGATAGGGTTCATCCATATAGATAGGGTTCATCCATATAGATAGGGTTCATCCATATAGTATGTACGCAAACAAAGTCATATTTTCACCCCCCCCCCCCTGTTGCATATAACGTACATAGGAAACATCTCCAAAACCCGAACCCCCTCAGTGCGTACGTACTATATTGATGGATCCATATGATAACAACCCCTCATAACCATAGAGGGCACAGACAGAGCTATGGCTAGTGGTTAGTCATGGACATAGGCTGGGTCCACCCATGGGTTGGGTTAGAAATGTCCAAGTTTGTGGTTTGTTATGGGTTGGACTGGGTTGGGTCAGAAAATAAGTAATAGTTTAAGAAATTGTAATGCATCACAGAGGGTTGGGTTGGGTCAAGTAACCTTATTGTTTTCATGGGCTGGGTTTGGTTGAGTTTAAAAAATGGACCCATGTCCATGTCTGGGCTAACCTGTGCTAGGCCCCACAGAATAAATATTCGGGCCTCCAATGATGGAAGATGTGGGGGCGTTGCTGTAAAAGTCAAAAAATCATCCTTTAGGGAGGGCTCTTGTGACCACCAGCCCCCCCACATTTATGGACTTTGCAGGTGCCAAGAAATCCTCAAAAAGGAAGACAATTTTATTGAAACAGAAATCCACAAATCAAAAAACTGTTAGTGGCAACTTAAATTTAATCTCATTAAATTTTATGTAAAAATTAAATTTTAATTTAAAACTGAGAAATATTAACATCAATCATATTACAATGTTTTCATGACCTGGTGGCATATACAATATACATGTCAATTATGTGAATGAAGATAAGCCAAAATTAACATAAGTCTAGAAATGTCCAACTTGGCAAAATTAAAAACTCTGAACTTGACGATTACCAGGGTAAATTTAGTCTAATTTCTACCTTTTGAAAGTCAGATTCATTTTGTTGGCAAGAGAGTAAAGCAAGAGAGCAGTCTGTCCCCAAGCAGCGTTTATTTCGTTCCACTCAACCTGCCATGATAAGAAATACAAAAAAACAACGCAACGACTAAGACACGAATATCAGACGAACTCAAACAAATCTAATAAAAAATATAGTTTTCTAGTAGCATAATGATGATAAAAAAACTGGTAGAATCTCACAACTGCCAGTATCCGAGAAGCCAAGCGGCCTTAACTGTGCAAACTAATAAAACCGCAAAATGTGATAAACACAAAACAAATCGAACTACGTTGTGAACAGAATGATGTTTCATCAACAACAAAACTGGAATCGCGTCGTACCGGAATGCTCGGAAGACGACCAAGGCGGAATCCGTTAATTGTTCCAAAATGTCCACTGTGCCTAAGACACGTATTCACAAGATAACATTTTAACAACAGACTTCAAATCAACTGAAATAACTTCTGTAGCTCCCTACATACATAAACACCAGCAACCACACAAAATATTGAATGAAGCTATATAACCAAATGAAGAAGATCTATAGACTTTTTTGGCTTTATAAATTGATATTAATCAACACACATATCTTTTAACATGTACCATTTTAAAATGTTCTATTTTCATTACCGTTTAACCCAGTCAACACAAACCGTTTCAAAAGCCAATGTTACACTAATTACATAGCCTATGTTACACGAATTACATAGCCTATTTTACACAAATTACATTTCTCTTGCTTTCAAATGAACAGCAAATTCAGGATAAAACAGAAGCATCTTTGCTACATATGTGACCAGTGCAAGTTGCCTACAATACATGGAAATTACAGGTCGATCACCCACCACATATGATGCACACAGGAATGACAGGATGCCTACCATATATTAAGACAACAGGCCAGGTGTCTACCACCTGTGGAATGGAAAGGAAAGGGTGCCTACCATATATGAAAAGTGCTGTTGAAGACATTGGTCTTGACCAAACGATCCAACTGTGTCTTTGCATAGTGCAGTTGATTGTCCACACTGCATCAACAAATATCAAAATTCTGTTGTTTTTCAACACCCATTTATAATACCACGATCATATAATATATACCGGTAATTGCTCAGAAAGTCTGTAATCAAATGCACTATTGCAAAATTCAGGTAATCAGCCCATGGGTGCCCGCACATTGGGGCAAGAGGGGGCACTTGCCCCTCCTGGAAAATAAAAATGCCAATATTTTCCATTGAAATTTGAAAACCTTGCTAAAATATTAACCGTGACCATTGTGTTAAGATGTGTTTTGCCCCCTCTTGGAAAAATTTATGTGGCATAGCCATGACCATTATGTTTTGCCCCCTCCTGGAAAAATTTCTGTGGGCGCCCATGAATCAGCCCTTCAAACCCCATTGCCCCCTTATGTCTGCTGATAAAACAATGACCTTTTATTTAATTATTTAAACAGATAAAATTGGATCAAAACTGTGATTAGCAAGCCCTGAGTTTGTACAACTGTCAGAAGAAGCTCACAAGATCCTTTGAAAAATGAGCATTGGTGCATGCAGTCACTGTTTGTCTCAAATCTTAAAAGTGATGATCTGTAAAAAAAGGCTATGAAAATGGTCCCAAGAAAGGTTCAAGAATCATCTATACTTTCAAATATACTTGAAAGTATATTTTTAAAATCAAGCACACTTCCAACATCTGATTTATACTTAACATTGGATTTGGTCCGTACTTGAATATGGCAAAGGGGCTTAGGGATTCAAATCTGGAGCGACTATCGCTTGATGCCAAGTGCATTACTAAAATAGAACTATAGAAGTACACTAACAATAATTAATATAGGTCTTTAAGGTCTTTTGTAGAATAATCTATTTTTCATGAAAAAACAAAGCTACATAATTAATATATAAAGTTCTGTTAAATAAAGAAGAAGAAAATCAACCAGAAAGTCTTCATTCTGCACTTCAAAACAGCAAAATGCAAATAATAAAATAGCCATAAAATGTCTTGGATTAAATAAATAAATAAATAAATAAAACGAACGGCAATGCTTAAACCCGACCTCTGCTGCGCATCCTCGTACTCCAATAACTGTCGTTTATATTCGTTGAATTCTTTGAAATGTCTGCAAATTTATAAAATAAAAGCAATTTTCAACAAATCTTCCATTGCAAAATAACTTAGAAAAACACATCGAGCATAGGAGAATTCGAATCTCATTCACTGCAAAGCCTCTTCACTTTGATAATTATGAATGAACAATTTTATGAATTGGCATTGCATAGTATTTCTTTCTAACCTTTACAAAGCTGATAAGTAAGATGAAAAGTTAACACATAGAAATGCAAAATATCGATCAATTATTAACAAGTCTCATCCGTAGACTATTGTGTCCACTGCACAGAAAATTTCAGCCGTCTATTTTGAATACGATACTTAAAATAGTTCAAATAAATTAACTCCAAAGTTTAACCCCTTAACTGGGTGCCCCGAGTAACGCTCGTCCATTTTACATTCAGTTACAAATAGTTGCCCAGTTAAGGGGTTAATGCTCCGTTGATGAAAAAATATCAACTGAAACAATATTACTGCATCAATAAATAAACAAATACCTTGCCTTGCCAAGAAGACCAAAGCAAAGCAAACCTGAACTAAATAAATTCCAGGTATTCAATCAGTAACTGTTCGAAAAATAAAATAAAAATAAATTGCAGCTACTACTGAACTACCAGAACATAACATCTCCATGCCTGTTCTCCTCTTCCGCCAGTTGCTTTGCCCGCTCCTTCTCCTTGGCGATGTCTTCCATCACAGTGCGCGTTTTACCTTCCACCTCCTCCAACTGAGCCTTCAGAGCCTCCTCTTCTGCCTCCAACTAAGACCAACAAGACAAATTATTATATTAGATATTATATATATATCGTCGGCATCATCCAAGCAAGAAAGAAATTAGAAAAACGTCGCAAAACTACAAATGGCATAAAATCTTCAAAGATCCGATGAAACAAAACAGCGATAAAATACCTGTCGTAACTCCTCGTCAAGCGCGGTCTCGTCGACATTTTCTGATGTCGTGTTAAGTTTCTCAAGGTAATCCCTAAAGATAAATTCCAACAGCACTGACTACTATTGAAACCAGTAATGTTAAAAAAATCACTGTAATCGCTTATCAAAATGTTACAATTCTTTTTTGAAACTACATTAACTCCTTAACCCCTTAACTGTGTATTTAACTGTAACTCGATGTAACATGGACAGATATATCCGGGATCCCCAGTTAAGGGGTTAACCGGCAGTGATTAATATACTTGTCAATTTTACATTGAGTTACAAATAAATGGCCACAGATTGAAGACACTGTAAAAATGTTGGTAATGGTTAATGAAAGGTAGATGCATGCATACCTGTAAACTTTACATTCGTCTTCCGCCGACTTCAGCTCAAAGTCAAGTTTGTCCAATAGTGCATCAGTACATTCCTAGATCAAAATTTCTTCATAACATTAACAAAATTCAATTAAACAGACTCCGACAGGAAATTTGCCACTTAAAAAGTTAAAATCGAATCTCATGTTTCCTAGATAACCATGGGTTGACCAGAGTTTGAATTTTATGGTCCGAATGAAAACAGAAGTCTCAGTTATCGGTCACCATTTGCTCTCACAAACCACAGACAGCTTTCCTTTCTGCTCGATGCTCAACGTCAAAAAATATTCTAATCTATAAAACTTTTTAGTCCCTGCTGAATAGCAAAGAAGGTCAAAATGGCTACTGTAAACAAATATTCAATCCTAACATTAGGAAATTATGTATTGACTCTTGATTGATTCCGTTACAATTTCCAGAAGTGATTGGACATTTCAAAGAGGAGGCCAACCTCCCCCTCCCCCACCTCCCAACAACTTCAGTTTTTATCTTTATTTACATGATCAAAATATATTCAACGATCGAAGTTAATAAACAGCAGGTTACCTCACACAGTGGATGATCAATTTCTGACTGACCAGACAATATATCAAAGAGTTCAACGTTCACCTACATGTTGAACACAAGCTTTCAAAATATGAACAAATAAAAGTCATCGATATTAACAAAACCAAGAGTTGTATTAATGAAGCAATTGGACAACATTTTTACATTGATAATATAAATTATTTTTAATATTAATTATTTTATATTAATTATTTTTTATTTTGATCGACTGAACAAAATGAATGATCATGACACTGAATGTTAAAATATCAAATGACACAATGAAAGTGCAAAGCAGAGAGTTATAAATGGCAGTGTCTTATATAAAATCAGTTCTGGTAACTGTATTCAAAACATTTTCCTCCTCCTCCCCTTCTCTGCCTCCCTTCATCATCATCCTACTCCTCATTCTCATCATCATCGTCATCATCATCATCATCATAAGCACCATATAAATTGAACATGACATTTTAACAGTTATATATTAATTAGCAAACTAGCCGCTATATACTGTACTGCAACCAACATATTCTGTCTGACTGGTCACACACAGGTAAAAAGCAATGCAGGTGGCACACACAGGTAAAAGGCAATACAGGTGGGGTAATCACCCGAAGGCGCCGACTGATGCTTTCGCCTGGTTGAGGCTCCGATTCTCCAATCAGCGTGAATCCATTTCCGCTTTCTATGGATGAGAATTTTGGAATCGCCGGAATGTACCTAACCGCTTCGCACTCATCGTCCAAGTACTGCGTCTGGAAAATAAACACCAGTATTTCCATAAAAACATTGACTTTGGTACATTGAATGTTTCTGACAGTTCAGATACATGAAAACTGCACGATACGCAGCTATGCTGCAGTGGTGTAGGCAGGATTTTTCCAAGAGGGGAAATTATGGTTCCCATGATTCCCAACTTGCATATGAGTAAGTGCGTACACCTATATTGATACACAGTAAGAAAATTTTTGGTCAAACACCCAAGGAGGTTCTAACCCCCCAAACCTCCCCTTGGCTATGCACTGGTACGCTACATACATTGAAGATGCAGAAGAGACTCCATGGTTAAGAATGAAAAACATTGAAATGGATGTTACGAAACACTCTGCTAACTACAGGAATTATGCGCATAAAGAGGATGGCCTTGAGTGTAAAAAGAGGGTGCAGTGGAGTGGGGGTAGAGGTCTTTGCTATGCAATTGGAGTGTAGTGAGTTCAGATCTGACCATAGCCACTGTGCTGCGATCCTGGGCAAGTTGTTAACTCCTGATAGTTTGCTAGGAAGGCAATGGGGAACCACCCCATTCACCTCATCCCCAGTTGGAGCTAAAGCCAATTGGATCTGTCTCAGGGCTGAGAACTCATCATCATCATCATCATCATCATCATCATCATCATCATCATCATCATCATCATCATCATCATCATCATCATCATCATCATCACCATCATCATCATCATCATCATCAATAAATACATGAAGTCTAAGTTTCTGTTAATTATTCTGTAAAGTAAATTCCTTCCTGAGCTCTCAAGGCTCATAGGGCGGTGCTGATCTCCATTTCCAAGGCCCTCAGCCAGGCGACTGGTGCAAGTTTCATGATACGGGGCCAGCATTCTCATGCAACGCATGTTTACTCTGTGGATTAATCCGCTACTTAGTTTCCATCACCATCTGACAAAAGAAGGCTGAGTTACTTAGGGTTCCTGCGAGAGTTGAACTCATGACTTTCTGCTCCATCGTCCAACGTTGTTACCACTCTGCTAACTACCTGCCCATTACTTCATAATTAACCACTAAAGACTCAATATTAAGTGTGTCACCTCCAATAAGTTAAAATCACTACAGGTCTAAATAAAACACTGATACAATTCCAACAAATGCCCCAAAAGCAATGCAAATGTTTACTATCCAAACAACTGCAGCCACTGTTCCTGTTTTTATATGCATCAGTTAAACATATTAGACCAAATACAATCTGCCAAGAATCCAAGTCACACTGCACGAATCATAACGATCTGTTTTAGTACACGAGTAAATCAGACTATGGTGAAAAACTCACTATGATTTTCATACTTATTGACATACTTTTATAGCTCCAGCTGAAGAAGTCAGGTCGACTGTGTCATCTGCACATGATGGATTTGTCAGCGGAGCTACGTACACAAATCAGCATGAAAAGGTGAATATATGCAGCTATTCACAAAAGCAACTTCAAATATAGTAATAAATGCAACATATTCAACATATTCAACATATTCAACATTTCCTTTACAACATTTCCTACTAAAGACTATTATAAAATAATAATAATAATGCTCAGGAAAAGATGCCAACTTGACTATAGATAATTCGCCATTTGTTTCAGACCAAAATTAACATAACAGAAATCATCATTTATAATAATAATTATCATAATAATAATAATAATAATAAAATAAAATGTAATAATATCTCAATAATAAATATCAGTCTTGTACCAAAGTCAGGAAAAGATGCCAACTGTCAATAAACAGGCAATAGTAGATAATTCGGCAAATTGTATCATTTGTTTCAGACCAGGATTAACATAATACAACCCTGCCCGGTGTCTGGTTTGTGGCATGCCACTAAACTCACATACAATAAGATTACAGCTTTTATTAATACCTTAACATACTAACACTTTTGGCTTTCATATTAAGTCAACACCATCATCAATGCTCCTTTCACAGGGTAGCTATTTTTCACATATTTTGATTTTTTCAACTTACTACTTGAAGGCTAAAAAGATACTATAGGCCACGGTTTTGCTTTTACTTCAAACGATCCGTAAGTCTGTGCATCGATGGCGGAAACAACGAAAAAAATTTTGGTTCCAGTTTCAAAAACGGCTGAGTGGTAGCATCTCTCTTTGCAAACGGAAGTTCACCAAAATTAATCCAGTTTGAAAATCGCTCTTTTGGTATCTCAAGTCTCGACATCATTGTCGGATAATTAATTTTATTTAATGATGTCGTTCAAACTAGGAAAATTGTCCAAATTACGATCAAATATTCAAATTTATTCTTGTTTTGACTAGACATGATCGCCACTAAAATCCAACATAAATAGTAAGTATGTGTGACTACTAATAGTCACTAATACCAGTAAGTGAGTAAAGTAAAATCTTACTTAAAGTCTTCTCGATGGCAGCGCGATGGTTCCAGTTTCAAAGGCAGCATCTCTGTAGTAAGTAAGTAAAAACGCTTTGGAAGTTTCTATCATTGTCGGATAATTGATCTTATTTAATGATGTCGCACAAACAGTAGCTGCTTAAATTCTTCATGTTTTGACGACATGAGCCTCTAAAATCCAAATAGCTATAGGAAAGGTGACTACTAATAGTCATCAGCCAGGCAATGGTCAATATCCGAAATTCAGTGAGGCTTATTGTAGCTGCTTATTCTTATGCGCTTAATCTTTTTTGAAATAGCTATAGGCAGGGTGGTTTGTCGGCCGGGCAAAGATCAGTGTATCCATATGAGGCGGCGGGTCAGGTTGTTGTTGCTATGGGGAAATGACTTTTCGAATAGGAAGGTTTTAAGTTTAGACCTAAACGTTTGAAGAGACAGTGAAGGAATTAAAGAAAATGAGGATTCGGAGCTTATTGTTTGACCACGTCGTAGGCTGCGGCATGCTCATGAATATATATATAAATATATATATATATATATATATATATATATATATATATATGCAGGGCTTCAGCTTTAGTATCCTTGCAAAGAAATGGAGCACACTTTCTCGTTTTCGTGTCTAATTGCGGCAATGCAGCTCCCAACCTTTTGAAAATTATCATTTGCTGCTCGTCCCACCTTTTCTGGGTTTGGCCACCTTTGGTATAGAGCATAGTGCATAGATATCGTATAGAGGGGTAATAGCGGAGAGTGTTTTTAGCGCCACTACCAGATGGCTCTTTTTGAGACGAAAACAATCAACACCGACCCAGTTCTAAAAATAAATACTCGCTGTTAGGATCGTGGCTGGTGCTAATCTGGGTCAAGGCCAGGCACAATTTGCGGACTACTATTGATCTACTTTATTTAGTAGCGCCTTTTTTATATATACACCAGCCCAACGTATCTGTGTTATAATTACTTACATAAGATTACTTCGGTTCTTTCAAAAGTTATGTTAAATAATAGTATTTGAGATTATTGTTTTTTTGTCGACTGTTTCTGGATTTATAGAATATCGTGAAGATTTCAATGGCTTGTTAAGTTCTTTGCTGCTCATTGGAGACTTGCCGAATTTACTTCAATTCAATTTAGCTAGACTGAGCAATTGTCTATTTTCCCCATCGTAAGTTAATGTTCACCTTTATAGTGTTGATCTGTGTTTGTTCTTCTTAGCCTTTCTAAATTTTTATTTTTTTGTAGAATACCAAGTTCTGTCAACCAAGTAGATGATCTTAAAAACAGAATGCCCTTTAGCAGAAAAGCTAGCCATAGGTTATATTTTAAAACTTAAGATTTGTCGAAAACTACAAGCAACATTAATTTCTTTTAATAAAACAGTTGTCCCGTGACTTCCAATCTACTTGGATCTCCTATATAATGGATGTTCATTTGGGGTCCGTCTAATCGGCGGATGAGGGCGGGGCGGATGAGCTGGCGGAAGAGCGGGCGGATGAACGCGGCGGATGAGAACCGTGGCGGATGAGAAGCCTGGCGGATGAGAAGCCTATATGGGGAGGGTACGTTTCGGTCCTAATCGGTACGTTTCGGCCCTATTCGGTACGTTTCGGTCCTATTAGGTACGTTTCGGTCCTAATCGGTGCGTTTCGGTCCTATTCGGTCCTATTAGGTACGTTTCGGTCCTAATCGGTACGTTTCGGCACTTTTCGGTACGTTTCGGTCCTATTCGGTCCTATTGAGTACGTTTCGCTCCTAATCGGTACGTTTCGGTCCTAATCGGTACGTTTCGGTCCTATTCAGTACGTTTCGGTCCTATTCGATCCTATTAGGTAAATTTCGGTGCTAATCGGTACGTTTCGGCCCTATTCGGTACGTTTCGGTCCTATTCGGTCCTATTAGGGACGTTTCGGTCCTAATCGGTGCCTTTCGGTCCTATTCGGTCCTATTAGGTACGTTTCGGTCCTAATCGGTACGTTTCAGTCCTATTCGGTACCTTTCGGTCCTATTCGGTCCTATTAGGTACGTTTTGGTCCGGGAACTATTCGGGAACTAAGTACCGTACCGCACCGTTATGCACCGTACAGTACCGTACCGTACCGCACCGTACCGTACCGCACCGGTCCTATTCGGTACGTTTCGGTACGTTTCGATCCTAATCGGTACGTTTCGGCCCTTTTCGGTACGTTTCAGTCCTATTCGGTCCTATTAGGTACGTGTCGGTCGTAATCGGTACGTTTCGGCCCTATTCGGTACTTTTCGGTCCTATTCGGCCCTACTAGGTACGTTTCGGTCCTAATCTGTACGTTTCGGCCCTATTCGGTACGTTTCGGTCCTATTCGGTCCTATTAGGTACGTTTCGGTCCTAATCGGTACGTTTCGGCCCTATTCGGCACGTTTCGGTCCTATTCGGTCCTATTAGGTACATTTTGGTCCTAATCGGTACGTTTCGGCACTTTTCGGTACGTTTCGGTCCTATTCGGTCCTATTGAGTACGTTTCGGTCCTAATCGGTACGTTTCGGTCCTATTCGGTACGTTTCGGTCCTATTCGGGAACTAAGTACCGCACCGTACCGCAACCTTACGCACCGTACAGTACCGTACCGCACCGTACCGTATCGCACCGATCCGTACCGCACCGCACCGTTTCGGTCCTATTCGGTCCTATTAGGTACGTTTCGGTCCTATTCGGTACGTTTCGGTCCTATTAGGTACGTTTCGGTCCTAATCGGTGCGTTTCGGTCCTATTCGGTCCTATTAGGTACGTTTCGGTCCTAATCGGTACGTTTCAGTCCTATTCGGTACGTTTCGGTCCTATTCGGTCCTATTAGGTACGTTTCGGTCCTAATCGGTACGTTTCGGTCCTATTCGGTACGTTTCGGTCTTAATCGCACCGTTACGCACCGTACCGTGCCGCACCGTACCGTACCGCACCGCACCGTACGTTTCGGTACGTTTCGATCCTAATCGGTACGTTTCGGCCATTTTCGGTACGTTTCGGTCCTATTAGGTACGTTTCGGTCCTAATCGGTCCTATTAGGTACGTTTCGGTCCTATTAGGTTCGTTTCGGTCCTAATCGGTACGTTTCAGTCCTATTCGGTACGTTTCGGTACGTTTCGGTCCTAATCGGTACGTTTCGGTCCTATTCGGTACGTTTCGGTCCTAATCGGTCCTATTCGGCCCTATTCGGTACGTTTCGGTCCTATTCGGTCCTATTAGGTACGTTTCGGTCCTAATCGGTGCGTTTCGGTCCTATTCGGTCCTATTATGTACGTTTCGGTCCTAATCGGTACGTTTCAGTCCTATTCGGTACTTTTCGGTACGTTTCGGTCCTAATCGGTACGTTTCGGTCCTATTCGGTACGTTTCGGTCCTAATCGGTACGTTTCGGTCCTATTCGGTACGTTTCGGTCCTAATCGGTGCGTTTCGGTCCTATTCGGTCCTATTAGGTACGTTACGGTCCTATTCGGTACGTTTCGGTCCTATTCGGTCCTATTCGGTACGTTTCGGTACGTTTCGGTCCTATTTGGTACGTTTCGGTCCTAATCGGTGCGTTTCGGTCCTATTCGGTCCTATTCGGTACGTTTCGGTCCTAATCGGTACGTTTCGGTCCTATTCGGTACGTTTCGGTCCTAATCGGTGCGTTTCGGTCCTATTCGGTCCTATTAGGTACGTTACGGTCCTATTCGGTACGTTTCGGTCCTATTCGGTCCTATTCGGTACGTTTCGGTCCTATTCGGTCCTATTAGGTACGTTTCGGTCCTAATCGGTGCGTTTCGGTCCTATTCGGTCCTATTAGGTACGTTTCGGTCCTGTTTGGTACGTTTCGGTCCTATTTGGTCCTATTAGGTACGTTTCGGTCCTATTAGGTACGTTTCGGTCCTAATCGGTACGTTTCGGTCCTATTCGGTACGTTTCGGCCCTATTCGGTACGTTTCGGTCCTATTCGGTCCTATTAGGTACGTTTCGGTCCTAATCGGTCCTATTCGGTCCTATTCGGTACGTTTCGGTCCTAATCGGTGCGTTTCGGTCCTATTCGGTCCTATTAGGTACGTTTCGGTCCTATTCGGTACGTTTCGGTCCTATTCGGTCCTATTCGGTACGTTTCGGTCCTATTCGGTCCTATTAGGTACGTTTCGGTCCTAATCGGTGCGTTTCGGTCCTATTCGGTCCTATTAGGTATGTTTCGGTCCTATTCGGTACGTTTCGGTCCTATTCGGTCCTATTCGGTACGTTTCGGTACGTTTCGGTCCTAATCGGTACGTTTCGGCCCTATTCGGTACGTTTCGGTCCTATTCGGTCCTATTAGGTACGTTTCGGTCCTATTAGGTACGTTTCGGTCCTAATCGGTACGTTTCGGTCCTATTCGGTCCTATTCGGTACGTTTCGGTCCTATTCGGTCCTATTAGGTACGTTTCGGTCCTAATCGGTGGGTTTCGGTCCTATTCGGTCCTATTAGGTACGTTTCGGTCCTGTTTGGTACGTTTCGGTCCTATTCGGTCCTATTAGGTACGTTTCGGTCCTAATCGGTACGTTTCGGTCCTATTCGGTACGTTTCGGTCCTATTCGGTACGTTTCGGTCCTATTCGGTCCTATTAGGTACGTTTCGGTCCTAATCGGTCCTATTCGGTCCTATTCGGTACGTTTCGGTCCTAATCGGTGCGTTTCGGTCCTATTCGGTCCTATTAGGTACGTTTCGGTCCTATTCGGTACGTTTCGGTCCTATTCGGTCCTATTCGGTACGTTTCGGTCCTATTCGGTCCTATTAGGTACGTTTCGGTCCTAATCGGTGCGTTTCGGTCCTATTCGGTCCTATTAGGTCCTATGTTTCGGTCCTATTCGGTACGTTTCGGTCCTATTCGGTCCTATTCGGTACGTTTCGGTACGTTTCGGTCCTAATCGGTACGTTTCGGCCCTATTCGGTACGTTTCGGTCCTATTCGGTCCTATTAGGTACGTTTCGGTCCTATTCGGTCCTATTAGGTACGTTTCGGTCCTAATCGGTACGTTTCGGTCCTATTCGGGCCTATTCGGTACGTTTCGGTCCTATTCGGTCCTATTAGGTACGTTTCGGTCCTAATCGGTGCGTTTCGGTCCTATTCGGTCCTATTAGGTATGTTTCGGTCCTATTCGGTACGTTTCGGTCCTATTCGGTCCTATTCGGTACGTTTCGGTACGTTTCGGTCCTAATCGGTACGTTTCGGCCCTATTCGGTACGTTTCGGTCCTATTCGGTCCTATTAGGTACGTTTCGGTCCTATTCGGTCCTATTAGGTACGTTTCGGTCCTAATCGGTACGTTTCGGTCCTATTCGGTCCTATTCGGTACGTTTCGGTCCTATTCGGTCCTATTAGGTACGTTTCGGTCCTAATCGGTGCGTTTCGGTCCTATTCGGTCCTATTAGGTATGTTTCAGTCCTATTCGGTACGTTTCGGTCCTATTCGGTACGTTTCGGCACGTTTCGGTCCTAATCGGTACGTTTCGGTCCTATTCGGTACGTTTCGGTCCTAATCGGTGCGTTTCGGTCCTATTCGGTCCTATTAGGTACGTTACGGTCCTATTCGGTACGTTTCGGTCCTATTCGGTCCTATTCGGTACGTTTCGGTCCTATTCGGTCCTATTAGGTACGTTTCGGTCCTAATCGGTGCGTTTCGGTCCTATTCGGTCCTATTAGGTACGTTTCGGTCCTAATCGGTACGTTTCGGTCCTATTCGGTACGTTTCGGTCCTAATCGGTGCGTTTCGGTCCTATTCGGTCCTATTAGGTACGTTACGGTCCTATTCGGTACGTTTCGGTCCTATTCGGTCCTATTCGGTCCTATTCGGTACGTTTCGGTCCTATTCGGTCCTATTAGGTACGTTTCGGTCCTAATCGGTGCGTTTCGGTCCTATTCGGTCCTATTAGGTATGTTTCGGTCCTATTCGGTACGTTTCGGTCCTATTCGGTCCTATTCGGTACGTTTCGGTCCTATTCGGTCCTATTCGGTACGTTTCGTTCCTAGTCGGTGCGTTTCGGTCCTATTCGGTCCTATTAGGTACGTTTCGGTCCTATTCGGTCCTATTAGGTACGTTTCGGTCCTAATCGGTGCGTTTCGGTCCTATTCGGTCCTATTAGGTCCGTTTCGGTCCTAATCGGTACGTTTTGGTCCTAATCGGTACGTTTCGGTCCCATTCGGTACGTTTCGGTCCTAATCGGTGCGTTTCGGTCCTATTCGGTCCTATTAGGTACGTTACGGTCCTATTCGGTACGTTTCGGTCCTATTCGGTCCTATTAGGTACGTTTCGGTCCTAATCGGTGCGTTTCGGTCCTATTCGGTCCTATTAGGTACGTTTCGGTCCTAATCGGTGCGTTTCGGTCATATTCGGTCCTATTAGGTACGTTTCGGTCCTAATCGGTACGTTTCGGTCCTATTCGGTCCTATTAGGTACGTTTCGGTCCTAATCGGTGCGTTTCGGTCCTATTCGGTCCTATTAGGTACGTTTCGGTCCTAATCGGTACGTTTCGGTCCTATTCGGTACGTTTCGGTACGTTTCGGTCCGTTTCGGTCCTAATCGGTCCGTTTCGGTCCTATTCGGTACGTTTCGGTTCTAATCGGTGCGTTTCGGTCCTATTCGGTCCTATTAGGTACGTTACGGTCCTATTCGGTCAATAATCGGTCCTATTCGGTCCTATTCGGTACGTTTCGGTCCTAGTCGGTCCTATTAGGTACTTTTCGGTCCTAATCGGTGCGTTTCGTTTCGGTCCTATTCGGTCCTATTAGGTACGTTTCGGTCCTAATCGGTACGTTTCGGTCCTATTCGGTACGTTTCGGTCCTAGTCGGTGCGTTTCGGTCCTATTCGGTCCTATTCGGTACGTTTCGGTCCTTTTCGGTCCTATTAGGTACGTTTCGGTCCTAATCGGTGCGTTTCGGTCCTATTCGGTCCTATTAGGTACGTTTCGGTCCTAATCGGTGCGTTTCGGTCCTATTCGGTCCTATTAGGTATGTTTCGGTCCTATTCGGTTTCGTTTCGGTCCTATTCGGTCCTATTCGGTACGTTTCGGTCCTATTCGGTCCTATTCGGTACGTTTCGTTCCTAGTCGGTGCGTTTCGGTCCTATTCGGTCCTATTAGGTACGTTTCGGTCCTATTCGGTCCTATTAGGTACGTTTCGGTCCTAATCGGTGCGTTTCGGTCCTATTCGGTCCTATTAGGTACGTTTCGGTCCTAATCGGTACGTTTTGGTCCTAATCGGTACGTTTCGGTCCCATTCGGTACGTTTCGGTCCTAATCGGTGCGTTTCGGTCCTATTCGGTCCTATTAGGTACGTTACGGTCCTATTCGGTACGTTTCGGTCCTATTCGGTCCTATTAGGTACGTTTCGGTCCTAATCGGTGCGTTTCGGTCCTATTCGGTCCTATTAGGTACGTTTCGGTCCTAATCGGTGCGTTTCGGTCATATTCGGTCCTATTAGGTACGTTTCGGTCCTAATCGGTACGTTTCGGTCCTATTCGGTCCTATTAGGTACGTTTCGGTCCTAATCGGCGTTTTCGGTCCTATTCGGTCCTATTAGGTACGTTTCGGTCCTAATCGGTACGTTTCGGTCCTATTCGGTACGTTTCGGTACGTTTCGGTCCGTTTCGGTCCTAATCGGTACGTTTCGGTCCTATTCGGTACGTTTCGGTTCTAATCGGTGCGTTTCGGTCCTATTCGGTCCTATTAGGTACGTTTACGGTCCTATTCGGTACGTTTCGGTCCTATTCGGTCCTATTCGGTACGTTTCGGTCCTAGTCGGTCCTATTAGGTACCTTTCGGTCCTAATCGGTGCGTTTCGGTCCTATTCGGTCCTATTAGGTACGTTTCGGTCCTAATCGGTACGTTTCGGTCCTATTCGGTACGTTTCGGTCCTAGTCGGTGCGTTTCGGTCCTATTCGGTCCTATTCGGTACGTTTCGGTCCTTTCGGTCCTATTAGGTACGTTTCGGTCCTAATCGGTGCGTTTCGGTCCTATTCGGTCCCTATTCGGTCCGTTTCGGTCCTTTCGGTACGTTTCGGTCCTAATCGGTACGTTTCGGCCCTATTCGGTACGTTTCGGTCCCATTCGGTCCTATTAGGTACGTTTCGGTCCTAATCGGTGCGTTTCGGTCATATTCGGTCCTATTAGGTACGTTTCGGTCCTAATCGGTACGTTTCGGTCCCTATTCGGTACGTTTCGGTCCTTGTCGGTGCGTTTCGGTCCTATTCGGTCCTATTAGGTACGTTTCGGTCCTATTCGGTACGTTTCGGTCCTATTCGGTACGTTTCGGTCCTATTCGGTCCTATTAGGTACGTTTCGGTCCTAATCGGTGCGTTTCGGTCCTATTCGGTCCTATTAGGTACGTTTCGGTCCTAATCGGTACGTTTCAGTCCTATTCGGTACGTTTCGGTCCTATTGGTTCTATTAGGTACGTTTCGGTCCTAATCGGTACGTTTCGGTCCTATTCGGTCCTATTAGGTACGTTTCGGTCCTAATCGGTGCGTTTCGGTCCCATTCGGTCCTATTAGGTCCTGTTTGGTCCTTTGTTTCGGTCCTATTTGGTCCGTTTAGGTCCCTTTGGTCCTATTAGGTACGTTTCGGTCCTAATCGGTCCCTAATCGGCACGTTTCGGTCCTATTCGGTACGTTTCGGCCCTATTCGGTACGTTTCGGTCCTATTCGGTCCTATTAGGTACGTTTCGGTCCTAATCGGTCCTATTCGGTCCTATTCGGTACGTTTCGGTCCTAATCGGTGCGTTTTCGGTCCTATTCGGTCCTATTAGGTACGTTTCGGTCCTATTCGGTACGTTTCGGTCCTATTCGGTCCTATTCGGTACGTTTCGGTCCTATTCGGTCCCATTAGGTACGTTTCGGTCCTAATCGGTGCGTTTCGGTCCTATTCGGTCCTATTAGGTCCCATGTTTCGGTCCTATTCGGTACGTTTCGGTCCTATTCGGTCCTATTCGGTACGTTTCGGTACGTTTCGGTCCTAATCGGTACGTTTCGGCCCTATTCGGTACGTTTCGGTCCTATTCGGTCCTATTAGGTACGTTTCGGTCCTATTAGGTACGTTTCGGTCCTAATCGGTACGTTTCGGTCCTATTCGGTCCTATTCGGTACGTTTAGGGTCCTATTCGGTCCTATTAGGTACGTTTCGGTCCTAATCGGTGGGTTTCGGTCCTATTCGGTCCTATTAGGTACGTTTCGGTCCTGTTTGGTACGTTTCGGTCCTATTCGGTCCTATTAGGTACGTTTCGGTCCTAATCGGTACGTTTCGGTCCTATTCGGTACGTTTCGGCCCTATTCGGTACGTTTCGGTCCTATTCGGTCCTATTAGGTACGTTTCGGTCCTAATCGGTCCTATTCGGTCCTATTCGGTACGTTTCGGTCCTAATCGGTGCGTTTCGGTCCTATTCGGTCCTATTAGGTACGTTTCGGTCCTATTCGGTACGTTTCGGTCCTATTCGGTCCTATTCGGTACGTTTCGGTCCTATTCGGTCCTATTAGGTACGTTTCGGTCCTAATCGGTGCGTTTCGGTCCTATTCGGTCCCATTAGGTATGTTTCGGTCCTATTCGGTACGTTTCGGTCCTATTCGGTCCTATTCGGTACGTTTCGGTCCGTTCGGTCCTAATCGGTACGTTTCGGTCCTATTCGGTACGTTTCGGTCCTATTCGGTCCTATTAGGTACGTTTCGGTCCTATTCGGTCCTATTAGGTACGTTTCGGTCCTAATCGGTACGTTTCGGTCCTATTCGGTCCTATTCGGTACGTTTCGGTCCTATTCGGTCCTATTAGGTACGTTTCGGTCCTAATCGGTGCGTTTCGGTCCTATTCGGTCCTATTAGGTATGTTTCGGTCCTATTCGGTCCTAATCGGTCCCATTCGGTCCTATTCGGTACGTTTCGGTACGTTCGGTCCTAATCGGTACGTTTCGGCCCTATTCGGTAATGTTTCGGTCCTATTCGGTCCTATTAGGTACGTTTCGGTCCTATTCGGTCCTATTAGGTACGTTTCGGTCCTAATCGGTCCGTTTCGGTCCTATTCGGTCCTATTCGGTACGTTTCGGTCCTATTCGGTCCTATTAGGTCCGTTTCGGTCCTAATCGGTGCGTTTCGGTCCCATTCGGTCCTATTAGGTATGTTTCAGTCCTATTCGGTACGTTTCGGTCCTATTCGGTCCTATT
Source organism: Metaphire vulgaris (assembly GCA_018105865.1). NCBI lineage: Eukaryota > Metazoa > Annelida > Clitellata > Crassiclitellata > Megascolecidae > Metaphire > Metaphire vulgaris. Next base: position 1,744,839 of record CM030842.1, read on the forward strand.
AGTTTCGGCACGGTTCGGGTCCTAATCGGTACGTTTCGGTCCTATTCGGTACGTTTCGGTCCTAATCGGTGCGTTTCGGTCCTTTCGGTCCTATTAGGTACGTTACGGTCCTATTCGGTACGTTTCGGTCCTATTCGGTCCTATTCGGTACGTTTCGGTCCTATTCGGTCCTATTAGGTACGTTTCGGTCCTAATCGGTGCGTTTCGGTCCTATTCGGTCCTATTAGGTACGTTTCGGTCCTAATCGGTACGTTTCGGTCCTATTCGGTACGTTTCGGTCCTAATCGGTGCGTTTCGGTCCTATTCGGTCCTATTAGGTACGTTACGGTCCTATTCGGTACGTTTCGGTCCTATTCGGTCCTATTCGGTCCTATTCGGTACGTTTCGGTCCTATTCGGTCCTATTAGGTACGTTTCGGTCCTAATCGGTGCGTTTCGGTCCTATTCGGTCCCATTAGGTATGTTTCGGTCCTATTCGGTACGTTTCGGTCCTATTCGGTCCTATTCGGTACGTTTCGGTCCTATTCGGTCCTATTCGGTACGTTTCGTTCCTAGTCGGTGCGTTTCGGTCCTATTCGGTCCTATTAGGTACGTTTCGGTCCTATTCGGTCCTATTAGGTACGTTTCGGTCCTAATCGGTGCGTTTCGGTCCTATTCGGTCCTATTAGGTACGTTTCGGTCCTAATCGGTACGTTTTGGTCCTAATCGGTACGTTTCGGTCCCATTCGGTACGTTTCGGTCCTAATCGGTGCGTTTCGGTCCTATTCGGTCCTATTAGGTACGTTACGGTCCTATTCGGTACGTTTCGGTCCCATTCGGTCCTATTAGGTACGTTTCGGTCCTAATCGGTGCGTTTCGGTCCTATTCGGTCCTATTAGGTACGTTTCGGTCCTAATCGGTGCGTTTCGGTCATATTCGGTCCTATTAGGTACGTTTCGGTCCTAATCGGTACGTTTCGGTCCTATTCGGTCCTATTAGGTACGTTTCGGTCCTAATCGGTGCGTTTCGGTCCTATTCGGTCCTATTAGGTACGTTTCGGTCCTAATCGGTACGTTTCGGTCCTATTCGGTACGTTTCGGTACGTTTCGGTACGTTTCGGTCCTAATCGGTACGTTTCGGTCCTATTCGGTACGTTTCGGTTCTAATCGGTGCGTTTCGGTCCTATTCGGTCCTATTAGGTACGTTACGGTCCTATTCGGTACGTTTCGGTCCTATTCGGTCCTATTCGGTACGTTTCGGTCCTAGTCGGTCCTATTAGGTACTTTTCGGTCCTAATCGGTGCGTTTCGGTCCTATTCGGTCCTATTAGGTACGTTTCGGTCCTAATCGGTACGTTTCGGTCCTATTCGGTACGTTTCGGTCCTAGTCGGTGCGTTTCGGTCCTATTCGGTCCTATTCGGTACGTTTCGGTCCTTTTCGGTCCTATTAGGTACGTTTCGGTCCTAATCGGTGCGTTTCGGTCCTATTCGGTCCTATTAGGTACGTTTCGGTCCTAATCGGTGCGTTTCGGTCCTATTCGGTCCTATTAGGTATGTTTCGGTCCTATTCGGTACGTTTCGGTCCTATTCGGTCCTATTCGGTACGTTTCGGTCCTATTCGGTCCTATTCGGTACGTTTCGTTCCTAGTCGGTGCGTTTCGGTCCTATTCGGTCCTATTAGGTACGTTTCGGTCCTATTCGGTCCTATTAGGTACGTTTCGGTCCTAATCGGTGCGTTTCGGTCCTATTCGGTCCTATTAGGTACGTTTCGGTCCTAATCGGTACGTTTTGGTCCTAATCGGTACGTTTCGGTCCCATTCGGTACGTTTCGGTCCTAATCGGTGCGTTTCGGTCCTATTCGGTCCTATTAGGTACGTTACGGTCCTATTCGGTACGTTTCGGTCCTATTCGGTCCTATTAGGTACGTTTCGGTCCTAATCGGTGCGTTTCGGTCCTATTCGGTCCTATTAGGTACGTTTCGGTCCTAATCGGTGCGTTTCGGTCATATTCGGTCCTATTAGGTACGTTTCGGTCCTAATCGGTACGTTTCGGTCCTATTCGGTCCTATTAGGTACGTTTCGGTCCTAATCGGTGCGTTTCGGTCCTATTCGGTCCTATTAGGTACGTTTCGGTCCTAATCGGTACGTTTCGGTCCTATTCGGTACGTTTCGGTACGTTTCGGTACGTTTCGGTCCTAATCGGTACGTTTCGGTCCTATTCGGTACGTTTCGGTTCTAATCGGTGCGTTTCGGTCCTATTCGGTCCTATTAGGTACGTTACGGTCCTATTCGGTACGTTTCGGTCCTATTCGGTCCTATTCGGTACGTTTCGGTCCTAGTCGGTCCTATTAGGTACTTTTCGGTCCTAATCGGTGCGTTTCGGTCCTATTCGGTCCTATTAGGTACGTTTCGGTCCTAATCGGTACGTTTCGGTCCTATTCGGTACGTTTCGGTCCTAGTCGGTGCGTTTCGGTCCTATTCGGTCCTATTCGGTACGTTTCGGTCCTTTTCGGTCCTATTAGGTACGTTTCGGTCCTAATCGGTGCGTTTCGGTCCTATTCGGTCCTATTCGGTACGTTTCGGTACGTTTCGGTACGTTTCGGTCCTAATCGGTACGTTTCGGCCCTATTCGGTACGTTTCGGTCCTATTCGGTCCTATTAGGTACGTTTCGGTCCTAATCGGTGCGTTTCGGTCATATTCGGTCCTATTAGGTACGTTTCGGTCCTAATCGGTACGTTTCGGTCCTATTCGGTACGTTTCGGTCCTTGTCGGTGCGTTTCGGTCCTATTCGGTCCTATTAGGTACGTTTCGGTCCTATTCGGTACGTTTCGGTCCTATTCGGTACGTTTCGGTCCTATTCGGTCCTATTAGGTACGTTTCGGTCCTAATCGGTGCGTTTCGGTCCTATTCGGTCCTATTAGGTACGTTTCGGTCCTAATCGGTACGTTTCAGTCCTATTCGGTACGTTTCGGTCCTATTGGTTCTATTAGGTACGTTTCGGTCCTAATCGGTACGTTTCGGTCCTATTCGGTCCTATTAGGTACGTTTCGGTCCTAATCGGTGCGTTTCGGTCCCATTCGGTCCTATTAGGTACGTTTCGGTCCTATTCGGTACGTTTCGGTCCTATTCGGTACGTTTCGGTCCTTGTCGGTGCGTTTCGGTCCTATTCGGTCCTATTAGGTACGTTTCGGTCCTATTCGGTACGTTTCGGTCCTATTCGGTACGTTTCGGTCCTATTCGGTCCTATTAGGTACGTTTCGGTCCTAATCGGTGCGTTTCGGTCCTATTCGGTCCTATTAGGTACGTTTCGGTCCTAATCGGTACGTTTCAGTCCTATTCGGTACGTTTCGGTCCTATTGGTTCTATTAGGTACGTTTCGGTCCTAATCGGTACGTTTCGGTCCTATTCGGTCCTATTAGGTACGTTTCGGTCCTAATCGGTGCGTTTCGGTCCCATTCGGTCCTATTAGGTACGTTTCGGTCCTATTCGGTACGTTTCGGTCCTATTCGGTACGTTTCGGTCCTAATCGGGAACTAAGTACCGTACCGCACCGTACCGTACCGCACCGTACCCTACCGCACCGTACCGTACAGTACCGCACCGTACCGTACTACTGTTCGGTACGTTTTGGTACGTTTCGGTCCTATTCGGTACGTTTCGGTCCTGTTCGTTGCGCCCTCATTGCTGTATGTGACATATAGCGCCCCCCGCCGTCGCCCCTTCCCATATAGGCTTCTCATCCGCCAGGACCGCCACGGTTCTCATCCGCCACGGTTCTCATCCGCCGAATCAAACAGATCGCCCTCATTGCTGTATATGACATATAGCGCCCCCCGCCGTCGCCTTCTCCCCATATAGGCTTGTCATCAGCCAGGCTGTCGCCCCCTCCCCATATAGGCTTCTCATCCGCCACGGTTCTCATCCGCCGCGTTCATCCGCCCTCTCACCTACCAGCTCATCCGCCCCGCCCTCATCCGCCGATTAGAATCACCCGTTCATTTGGCATATTTCTAGAGCAGTCAGCGGCAACAGGTGCTGACCGACCGACGAAGGAATTGTTGAACAGCAGCCGCACGTGAGTAGAAATAGAAATGTTTTACAGTTTTATTTATTTATTTCTAGACAAATTCTTGTTAATTTCGCAGATTTGGATCGGTTGTTTATGACAATCTTAACATACTGCTTACGTCCGGATTGGCTGTTATTTGCGCCAGTAAGATGCCAGGCAGTCAGCTATACTGTATTCGGCAGGACTTTCATTTTGTTGTTCCTTATTCTCGCACCGTCATTGGCACTAGTTGTTTCTCAGTGTGTGGCCCTAAGCTTTGGAATTCATTATCAATATCAATTCGTACAACTAACAATTTATCATCTTTTAGATCTGGTCTTAAAACATACCTGTTTGACTTGGCTTATCCCCCTTAGATTGCTCCTCCGCTGTTATGACTGATCTTCCGGATTGACCTGGCTCTAATTCTATTTGGATTTGGTGCGCCATCGGCGGATGCCCTGGGCATTATGATAGTGGCGCCATAGAAGTTTATTGATTGATTGATTGATACGAGGAGCTTCAGATTTGATCAGAAGAGATTTTTCTCTTTCAAATGAAAGTGACTATTCGCACTCCGAAGTGCGACTAGTCGAAACTAGGCCTATTCGCACTCCACCAATCATATAGCCGTTATTGGCGTGGCCATATCACGTGCTTTCGTGCAATGCTTTGTTGTTAGCTTACATTATGGATGTCATAGCATGCTTCAGAGGAGTGTGGGGCACAATGTGCTTGTTGTTGCTATCATTTTAAGCCGAACAATGATAATAACATTAGCAATAGGTAATAATTACAGTGATCAAGTTTTTCCATTCAAGTAAAATTTTACTGGTGTATTTTCCGCCGTTTAGTCACAACATTTAGGCCTACAGATTCCAACCAGACTAACTAACTAACTACACTCTAAGGGTGTGTAATTTAAGTCGAGTATGTTTTATTCATTAACATTTTTCAGTTGTTGACAAATTTGCAGAACAATGAAGATTATGTGTCAAGCACACAAAGTGTATTGCTAATCGTGAAAAGCAACAACAGAGTACAAATAGATAGAGTTTAATATCTCGCCCTATGGAGTGCATATAGGCGGAGTTTAATATATCACCCTAAGTTTTAGTGTGCATATGCACACCGGAGTACCAATAAGCCTTTTATGGATCAGTGCACTACGGAGTGCGAATAGGCGGAGTGTAATATCTCGCCCTACAGAGTGCGAATAATCTCATTCCTTTAAAATAGTTGATGCTTTTAATTAAAATGAAATCTCGCGTTTGATGCTAAAGTGGACGAATTTGAGTTTAAAGCAAGCAGTTGATTTGTGTAAAAGTTGTTAAAATAAGTTTATCTTAAGACTATTTTGTAGCCTGGGCTCATTGCAGGAAGCATTGCATTTGATGGCGCCATAGAAGTGCTGTTATTGGAAGTGATGAAGACACTTATTCATATGTGCAAGTTTTTAAAATTGGAGCTATTTGTTTTGTGAACCACAGAATGTGTTATTGAGGAATAAATTGATTGATTGATTGATTATTTATTGATTGATTGTGTGACGATTTGTTGAGCAACAAAAATAATTTGGGCCAAGTAATTTACGTGCACTTGCACAGATATACCGGTAATGCACTACAATCTCCTCGTTCCTCCTGCTTGTCATCCCATATCACTGTATTCACAACCATTGAACTGATTTTCTTAGCTTACTCCAGCATGATTAGAAGTCGATTTCGATCTCATTCACACCTCATTCAAGGTGTAACCATCAACCAAGCAACACTTTATAAGTCTCTGTTTCCATCAGTTCTTGCAATTCTTCAAGTCTGAACTAAGGTCCTCTTTATCTTTCTGGTACATCAGAATATGCAGCTACTATCCTGCCTATTTTCTAGTGATTGATAAATAAACCAGATTTTCATTGCATTTGCTTTGTTGCAATACAAGTTTGTGGTTGAATTACAATAAATGTTGGACTTGACCTAGACTTTTGTAAAGAGCTTGTTGTTAAATTCAAAGTCTAGCTAGCTTTATTTTTGTCTATTTTGAATTAGACCTAGTCCCATTGTGTGTGTGTATTTATAGTATAGGGTCATTCCGCGTCAAATCAACACAGTCATCGGACGTCACCGTCTCAGATTTTGATGAAAATTGGCACAAGTGTTCATCCCAATGAGTAATGTTGAAAACCATAATATTAAAGTTTTGGGTCAACCCATGCCCAAACTATGGGTCATGAAACTTTGGTCGATGAACTCGCGACACTAAAAACTGTAATATCTCCACTTCTATGATAGCTAGAGACATGATCTTTGCACCAATCTTTAGCTTTTTGAAAGCCCTATCTGGGCCAATCAACAGGTACACCAAGAGTTTGAAAACCAAAAGAACAGAAGCAATCGTACCACATAATTTGACATTTCAACCAATACGTATGCAACAATATTTATGATTTTATTTGTGGATAAGTCTTACATTATGAGGAATTATTGGTGAAAATTTCAGAGTGGGCACTCTTATAGTTTTTATGCAGTGATTAAAAGAATATTCGCCCCCAATGCAAAATCGCAATTAAAACATTCCTGTTGAACATTGCATTCACTAAGTGACTGAGCTAATTTAATTTGCCAGTTACATCTGACACTTAGACAAATCTGTGACAGTTTTTCTTACATTTAAAAGTATTTTTATTTAAGTATTCAGTATAACAAGCTGTACTTAATACAGTACTTTGCAAAATATCACGAATACATAACAGAACAGCAGAAGATGGAGCTCAACAGCATAGCACAGTTCAGGAAAATTCAGGGATTGAGAGAGCTCAGTGCAGGTGCAATCACATCTCAGCCAACACTCAGACTTTAAATTAGTGACAAGGTCTGTACACAGTACAGAAAGATGATCACAGCACTGTTTGCTTAGTCTTTTAAATTGAGATACTTGAGATACACCGTCAATTCACTGCTTGAAGCCATTGCTGACAGTCTACCGATTTCACTGGTTTTCATAGTCTCTCAAATACAATAGACAAACTTATTTAGACAGAAAAATCAGCTAATCAGTCCAACTTATGATGCTTTAACACCAGTATCAGCATGTGTTAAAGATAGCAGACACACAGTCAGGATTAGACTGGAGAAATACTGGACCAATATATACAGACTGGTATTTTAATAATAGCATGAAACTTTGTGTCTGCTAGAGAGCTATTCTATGTATTCTAACAGTAAAAACTAATGAAATGCCTATGTTCTCAGTTACTTGTTCTACATGAAATTACTGTATCAAACTAAGTTACCTAATACTGATTTAAGCCCTTGCAAACAGACTAACAACCTTCAAACACAAGAACAAAGATATGAACACAGAAAATACAGCACAAAACAAGAGTAAAGTCAAGTAAACAAAGTACCTTGAATAGATTTATATTCTTCATGCTTTTTGTTAACTGTGCTATGCTGTTGAGCTCCATCTTCTGCTGTTCTGTTATGTATTCGTGATATTTTGCAAAGTACTGTATTAAGTACAGCTTATTATACTGAATACTTAAATAAAAATACTTTTAAATGTAAGGTAAACTGTCACAGATTTGTCTAAGTGTCAGATGTAACTGGAAAATTAAATTAGCTCAGTCACTTAGTGAATGCAATGTTCAACAGGAATGTTTTAATTGCGATTTTGCATTGGGGGCGAATATTCTTTTAATCACTGCATAAAAACCATAAGAGTGCCCACTCTGAAATTTTCACCAATAATTCCTCATAATGTAAGACTTATCCACAAATAAAATCATAAATATTGTTGCATACGTATTGGTCGAAATGTCAAATTATGTGTTACGATTGCTTCTGTTCTTCTGGTTTTCAAACTCTTGGTGTACCTGTTGATTGGCCCAGATAGGGCTTTCAAAAAGCTAAAGTTTGGTGCAAAGATCATGTCTCTAGCTATCATAGAAGTGGAGATATTACAGTTTTAGTGTCGCGAGTTGGCGCCGGTCGACCAAAGTTTCATGACCCATAGTTTGGACATGGGTTGACCCAAAACTTTAATATTATGGTTTTCAACATTACTCATTGGGATGAACAATTGTGCCAATTTTCGTCAAAATCTGAGACGGTGACGTCCGATTTTTTTCAAAAGCGTGTTGATTTGACGCGGAATGACCCTATATATAAAAATTTAGTCCCACTTTGATTTTAACTAAGGTGTGTGTGTTGTGTGTGTGTGTATGTGTATGTGTGTGAAGGTTGGGAGGATTTTTGTAATGCTAATTTATTGAGAGGAGAGACTTTGATGTTTTATTCTGTGTCATCTTGTCTATTGAAATAACCATGCAGCATTTATTGTAGGTGAAAAATTGATTTTGTGTATTGACTTTTTATATGTATTTGCTTGATTTTGCTGAATCACATTTGCTTGACATTCCTGTACAGCTGTTGATCTGCTTATTTAAAGTCAGGTATTGGGTTCCTTCTCTTCTGTGTGTGATTTCAGTTATGTCTCTGCCAGAATCAATATTAGTCATTAAAGGATGTAGGAGTATGTGCTCTGTTGAGCTTGTGTGCTCATTCTAAGCCCCACTGCTGCACAGATAAAAGTCAGTTTGTTGATTCAATGTGGATGCAAAGCTCTGCAAAAAGATCTGTTTTTGTGTACAAATGACTTAACCATTTAAATAAGAAAGGAGGAAGACCAAACACAGTCAAACAGATGTGTGGATGCCTGTTATATAGCATTGAGTTAGGATATATTTTGGAAAATTAGATCATTCTATAGTGGTGATTTGAATGGAATGGCTGGCTTGACAGTGATAATTAGCCATTGGCCATCTACTATTTGAACAATTTTATCAAGATTACTACCATAATTATTAATTAATATTTTTATTTTGATAATTAATTATTACTAATAATTAACAAAGTTCTACTGTATCTTAGGAATAACAGGAGAATGACATGCTTGTTTGTTACTGGAATAAAATAAAAAGTAATTGTAGTACAGACTTTTTGCTGAGAACTGATTTAGCATTGATTTATAGTTAGCTAAGATAATTTTTATGTACAATAGATGCAGTCATACTCTCAATTATTAGCACTAGCTTTTTTCTCTGAAGCTTAGCTAGATCCAAGCCCAAACAATGGTTGTTACTAGTTTTTTTACACTAGGCAAAGATGTATAATCACGATTAAATGTAAATTTCATCATGCTTTTCATTTATCTGTACACTAATATTTAAGTACTAAATAGGCATTGAGAATCATTTTCTGCACTGACTCAGGTACAGTAGAACTTTATTATAATGGACTTGGTTATAACTTATCCTCTGTTAGGGCATACCGCATTGTATGGTCATGTGTGATGTGCTACCCTATTGGATGATATTGGATATGATGTACCAGTACCTCCCTGGATATAGTGTACTCAATTTTTCAGACCTGCTAAGTACATTATAACAAAGTTATACTGTATCTTAGGAATAATATAGGAGAATGAAGTGCTTGTCTGTTACTGGAATAAAATAAAAAGTAATTGTAGTAATGTTAGATTCTGTCCAAAGAGGAAAATGAGTCATGAATAATTCATCTTACTGTTGTAGAACTGTGAACTCTTATATCCAGGCCTCAGGCTGCAAGTTTAGCCTTTAGATTATCCTTAAAACTCAAATAATTTCTGTGAGCTTGTTTTGTAATCATATGACTATTTTATGAAATTAGATTTTAGAGCATTTTGATGCTTTTTCTATGATCTTATTTACTCATTAATATTGAACAAAAATACTTATTTTCATATTGAGTTTTTATTTATTGATATAGGTTTTATTATTCCAAATTGGTAAATATCAAATTCAAATTGGTAGTTATATTAACTGTAGGAACATAGCCATAGTTACTGAGTGACAATTAATTAACATTGAATGTAGAAATATGCCACATTGATCTTTTTATATCCTATGCAGAAGTCTAGATGCCGGAGCTTGTGATGTTTCAATTGGAACTAATTTGACACTCTGACCCAGGCATGGTGGGCAAGGCTGTGAAGCAGCAACATTTAATATGGTCAAACATTTGTAAACTAAAACAATCTGCCACATTGCAGTCAGGCTTTCTGCTTGTATCAAGTTACCACTGAAAGTCAATGACATTGCTTTGTTTGATGTAAGGTGAAGCTTGAGACGGTCCTCTCCAAGGCAATGAAATACCTTAGTATTAAACCAAGACTGTTTAATACTAAGAGGCTGGTCAACTTCGATGTACTGCTGCCTCATTATCTCAAACCCCGCCCATTATGACGTCAGCGGTTGATTCGGAACAGCCAGCCAGCCTTTTGCATTGTTAAAGGAATACAGCCAGCTGTTGTAATATTAAGGAATATAGTTATTTTTATATTTGTTGATAAAAGTTAGTATATAGACAGTCAGGCTAAGTGTATACGATAAAATGCCTCAAAATTGTGCTCACCAACAAGAAACTAACTATCAAAAAGAAAATGAGGAATGTAACTTCCTAGATTTCACGCCAGATTTGACCTGGAACACATATCTAGGATTACATTTTTAAATGTTGTGTAGTGTTTTGTAGTGTTTTGCTGTGTTTTGGTGATTCGCAATTAAGACGTTGCATTCCTTAACGTAGAAAATTTTGAGCGGAAGATGGCAGAGTGGGTTACGTGCTGGAGCGTCAAGCCCCGTTAGTGCCCCTAGTGGCTTTCACAGAGGTAGTAATGCCTCTTAAGCCACTTTAAAGCATGCTAAGAAGCTGAATTGCCTTGTAATTAGCCGACTTTCACTCATTTCTTTACTACTGCAAATAAATATATTTGTAAGCTTTAATACCATCTAACTGTTACTTACATATAGTGGCGTAATCTGGCGTAACTTGGCGTCAACATGGGGGAGAATAACTTTTCACAAGTTGACCCCCAGAAATAAGAAAATCCCACCTCCATTCAAAATATTTGGCTGGTTGTCAGCCCATTTTAAAAGGAAGATAACCTGTCTTTTACTTGTCAAGGTTTTTGGAGACTTAGACCTCACTCATTTCATAATTCCCCTAATGTCAAGGTGGCTAGAAAAACACTTATTAAAGGTACCTACTGGTGGAGTTTACTCCCTTTTTGGTATCTTTTATTTACATCATTAAACCTTATATTGACTACAGATTATCTATAATTATGTTCGTTTTACTAGGCATTGTATCCGATAATCAATTAATTAGCAATTTCAATATTCACACTTTCTATAAATTTTTCATTATTATTCGCACTCTACAATATCTGCACTTTCTCATGTTCATTATGCAGTGATAATCAGTAATTGCTTTCCTTACAGATCAAGACTTTATTGAACGCTGTTTTCGTAACTGATTTTTTTAATAAGACTAGTATCTTTATTTTGAGCATGTCAACACTAGAATGTGATGTGTCAACGCAAATAAACGCTAAACAATCGACAAATAAACAAACTAAAACATTCTTAGATAGGGCCTCCATTTGACCATTCTCTTGCTTTTGCTTTTGCTTGGTTGTTGTAATGCTTATAGTTAACGTTTTCAATCTAAACTTTTACAGAATCAGCTACACCAGATTCATACAGAAGATGGTTGGTATTTCGAAACGTCTGTGAAGTTTCAGAAATAAGTTAGTTATAAAAAGAAAGGGAACCATTTACATTCTTAGATACTGTCTTGCTGTTTCTCTGTAGCAACAGTCGCTCAATCAACCAGTGACATCATATAGCCACGCCTACTTGACCTGTATGCAAAAGACGGGTTCCTGGCCTGCCTTTTGTATTTAATTGCCTTGGTATTAAACAGTCTCTCTCTCTCTCTCTCTCTCTCTCTCTCTCTCTCTCTCTCTCTCTCTCTCTCTCTCTCTCTCTCTCTCTCTCCTCTCTCTGTGTGTTGGGGTAGGGTAGAGGGGCGGGAAGTCATTTAGGACACTCAGTTGTTTAAACCTGTGATTCTCCTTGGATAGTTAACTCCAGGAAGCAGTTTCTTTGTTTTCGTTAGAATTTTTGGTTCACATATTCCTTTGTTTTATCTTCTTTTTTCTAACCTTCCAGTCAGTCTTTTGTGTTGAACCCAGGAGAAGTTCATGGCCGGTCCCTGATGACTGTATGTTGTTTACTCTCTTCCCCCTTTGGCCTTCTGGTTGTTTGGCACACAAAGCCCTCGTTTTTAGCATTTAGAGGAAGCTGTGCATAACCTACCTGAGCAAGTAAGCTGCTTCTGTCCCAAAACTGGTTCTTTTTCTTATTCGTTCCACCTATTATTATTATTATTATTATTATTATTATTATTATTATTATTATTATTATTATTATTATTAAGACAATTTATAGAGCGCAGTAAGCATAGTGAAGACTAAAGTCAAAAGCGCTTAACAATGAACATTATAAGATATATTAAACACCTAGTCTTATTCGTTGACTAGGTGGGTTGCCAGTTGATCAGTTCCTCTAACCAACAGATATCATGGATGTTTAGTGGACTGCATGATTTGCTTTGTGTGTTATCTTGTTCTTATCTGTTGCATCCAAGCCAAGTATGGGAATTTTTTGGTGATTTAAAAAAAACTTGTTTTGAAATCATATTAACAGACTTTTACTGCACTGCCCAATTGAGATTGTAGAAGTTTTAAAAGTATCACATTCAAAAGTCCGTGATTGACTTAGGGAAGGAGGAAGGGGAGGGTAGGAGGGAGGGTAGAAGTGAGTGAAGGGTATGCTGACGTGAGCAGGTGAGAGGCCACATATGTCTATAATGACTATTTTATTCATGTCTTGTTTTAATGCTTATGTCTCTGTCAGGTCTGTTCCATTATGTGAATCATTTGCTTTGCCATCCGGTGGCCGACTGTTATGCTTGATTATGTATGTCTTCCTTTGGAATTGTTTCAGAGTTTTTGCTTTCCCATAAACCATGGCCAAGGTATTTTCCAGGCAATTTAATCCATATTGCAAACAGGACAAAAGATTGTGATACTGGATTAGATTGCTGTCAGTTGAATGTAATGTAATTTGAATGTCCCATTTATACAGTTTCACTTAAAGTGTGGAATTACTATTGACAGAACATTAGGGATTGATTATTCAATGTAATTATTTGAATATATATTGGTTTAAGATTAAACAGTAATTTCTGCTGTGATAATATCTTCTTGACTGTTTCATCATCATCATCTTCTTCTTCTTCTTCTTCTTCTTCAATTTCTGCCTGCATGGCGGCAATAGTTTGATGCAAAACATTTCCACTTCACTTGGTCTTATGTTAGTTTGCATCCTTCAATAATTGTTAAATTCTTCTTTTCCAAGTCTTTTATGTTGTCCCCATGGACTACCGGTACTAGGAACCTGGACAATCAACTGAGGCTAGCAGAATTTGGCTGTTTTACCTCAGTGGGCCTATGCGTAGAAGACTGTGCACTGTGTACTATATGAGGTAGCAGTGATGCAAACTAGAACTATATCTCAACCAAATATTGTCCAATTTTCAAAATTTTGGTTTGAAAGAGGAATAAAAATGCAAAACATTGGTGTATACTTCATCTTTATAGCTTTCATAGACTCCGAGCAATTGCAAGATGAAAAAGTCCAAAATTACATGCAAATGCACAGAACACTGCATTCCTTCAGCCCCTGATGTAAGGTACTTGGACAGTTGGCCGTCCACTTTTTTTAGTAGTCCATGAGTTATCTATCCATCTTTTTCTTGGTCTTCTTTGTTCTCTATTTTCTTCTATTTTGTATATACGTAGTACTTTGTGGACCCATCTGCTCTTTCCCATTCAGTTAACATGACCACACCATGTTAATCTTCGTTTGCATTCTTTATCAATGATTGTTTCTGTAGCCTCTGTCTGTTTGCCTGATATCTTCATTTCTAAATTCTTTTCTGTCCACCTGCTACAAATCTCTCCCTCTGTCTCCGTCTCTCTCTCTCCCTCTCTACCTGTGTCTCTGTTATTGTTCTTTCTTGAGTTTAACTGTTCAGATAAATTCCTGTTTTTCAGCTTGTAGGCCGGATAAACCAGTCTTTGAGTGGTCTCTTAAAACAGGCATATTTGCTACAAGATTAATGACAAATTGAAGTCACAAACACCCTAGAATTAATAGACACTCAGACACTTCTAGCGTTGTCTTGATGTCTTTGAGCTTTGTGCAAGTGTTACTGGGGTCAGGTCAGACTGCTTACTTCATCTTGTCTGCTTTTGTTAAGTAGGTCAGGTCAGCTGTGCTGAATCCTTGGGTTTTCCACTCTTCATGTTGATATTTGTTTGCGCAGGTCTGACCTATGATGCTGATATGATATGAACTTTGGTTAACTGTGAACAGCAAAGGAACCATCATTTTTGTAGCACCACAGAGAAACAAGAAACCAAGAATTTGATTAAGAAATTTTTCTAGAATTTTAAGGATTAAACAGGCAAAAACTATTTAAAAATTTTCAGAATGTGGATACAGTTGCTACAGTTGGTGCTTTCCTTCGAAGATGCCTTTCTTTATGTTAAAAGACATTGCTTTAGACTATGTGGGTGTGTGTGATAGGGGTGTAACCTTAGCCTTTGATGTAAGCAATGGTTGTCCTTAATGTCTTCCAAAAAAGTGATGTCTGCTACTCCCACTTAGCAACAGTTTTAAAATTGCCTAGTAGGGCAATCGAGGGAAGAGCTGCATTATTAAGATATCTGGTTCATTATAGGCCTGCAACAGGTTTTATAGACATCAAAAACAAGTTTTATAATTAATTCGCTCTGTGAGAGAAGCCTATTGAAGGCCTGTTGAACAGAAGGTATATAGGCCCTAGATATGTAAAAATCTAATCAATTTGAAGAAATTCTCGTACAAAATCCACATTTTCCTCTTGTTCCATCTTCACTGCTTTAACCTTTGCAAGAATAATCAATAATATCATTCTCAATTTCGATCTACTGGGTTCGAAATAGAACACTCCCAGCCATTTCATACTACACACTAACGCCATTGACTGTACGAGAACGAGGGACATAAACTAAATGAAAGTCCTGCCGAATATCTTGTGGAATGGCTAGTAGGCGATCGAGGGAAGAGCAACGTATTGAGATATCTGATTCATTTTGCAACAGGTTTTATAGACATCAAAAACAAGTTTTATAATTAATTCGCTCTGTGAGAGAAGCCTATTGAAGGCCTGTTGAATAGAAGGTATATAGGCCCTAGATATGTAAAAATCGAATCGATTTGAAGAAATTCTCGTACAAAATCCACATTTTCCTCTTGTTCCATCTTCATTGCTTTAACCTTTGCAAGAATAATCAATAATATCATTCTCAATTTCGATCTACAGGGTTAGAAATAGAACACCCCAGCCATTTCATATGCACACTGACTCCATTTACTCTAGGAGAATGAGGGACATCAACTAAATGAAAGACCTGGCGAATATTTAACGGACTGCCTACAAACTTTAACCTCAGACAGCTAAAATATTGTCTTTGGCCAATGGGAGGATTAGGCCCCTCACACAGTTGTATCAAAGATTGAACTTAAGGGATCAAAAGGCATTTAAATAACTGCCTAGTATTTCTGTTTGCAGGGAAAGCTGGAACTAACTTGTTTGCAAAGAGGTGCACTGGCCATGGTAAGAAGTTAATTTATCTGCAGTGTAATATCATTTGTGAAATGTCTCTCTTTCTCATGTTCTGTTGTAATGTCTTTCTTTTGCATGTCCGTGAATGTGTCTGTCAAAGGCAGCACTGCCTTGGCTAACGGCATATGCACCAACGGATCCTGCAGGTTTCGACTCCTGCCCCTTCCCTCCCACAACCCCCTTCCTCTCCTCTTGGTTCCTAACTGTCCTCTGGCACCTCCTTGCCATTTTTTCCTTGCCCAATCTTTCCCCTTCTCTTCCCCTCACTTCTCCCTCCCCTCCTAGCTTCCTCATGGGAGACGAAGACCCATTTAGGGCCATAATTTTCAAGAAATCAGGATAGGAAATAGCTAAGCATCCCGGTCATTTTTGACGGTAAGCAGCTTGTTTTTATATAAAATTACAATATATTTAACGGTTGACTAGTAATTCTCTTTCCTAAAATAAAGCATGTGACCCACTTTTATTGCAGATGAATTCAGTGCTAAAGCAGTAATGGGTTAATGTTTCAGATTAATGTGTTGACTTTGTTGTTGACAGCAATCAGGGCT
The DNA here is from genome assembly GCA_018105865.1 of Metaphire vulgaris. NCBI lineage: Eukaryota > Metazoa > Annelida > Clitellata > Crassiclitellata > Megascolecidae > Metaphire > Metaphire vulgaris. The sequence goes on from CM030842.1 coordinate 1,761,029, forward strand.
ATCCTGGGCTAGGCTGGTGATATATTTATTACTTTCATGATAGCCTGGACCGGAGAGAATGAGATTTTATGGGATTGAAGTCAAGGACCTGGGAATAAGAGTTAGATAGATAGATAGATAGATGGTTAGATAGATAGATAGATAACCCAATCACTGAGATGGCTGTAACTGGCCATATAGGTGTTATTATGTTGCAGTCACTAACTTGGGTGAGATCCAGATTAATAGGGTTAAGATAGGAGTGATCATGAGTTTCTTACAAGATTTTCCCATATCATAGATCAATAAAATGTATGACTTCTCTATTGCAAATTTTGTCTAGCAACACACACTATTTGCAGGTTTAGTCAGTTTCTTATTTTTAAAAATAAAGGTCTTGGATGCAATTTATGCCAAAGTGCATAAAGGAAGGAAATTTTAAAGTCCTAGGCAGCATTGTTCCAGTGCAACCCATCAGCCTGTTTTAGATACCGAATCTGTCATAGAAACACGCAGGCCTGCCGAGAGAAATTCCAGGTCCCTGTGCAAAGAGTAGTCAAGGGCCCCTAACAGGCGTATTTTTGTCAATCTTTTCCGGGATGCTCCTGATGAGAGGATGGTGACCTTTTTGCTTTTCGGATCTTTCCCAGGATGTTAATTAACAACACGTAATCGCCTCTGACAGTTGCCGGGCCCCTTTTGCTTATGATGATTATGACTTTTTTGCTTGTCAGTCTTTTTTTTAGTGTTCAGGCAGTTAATACATCATCATCACCGGCCCGGGCCCCTGTGTATTTGCGCCCCCCTCACCCCCGCCCCCTCTCGGCGGCCCTGGAAACTTGGCAATTTGTGGATATTCCAGACAGACCAGAAAAGAAAGCTAAATGATAATGGTTATTAATGAGGGACCTTTAATTGTCAGTAGTTTAGTTATTGTAGGACCAGTTATACGGTAGTTGTGCTGAACATATCATCAGCCTTTGCACGACCAATGTCCAATGTCGACCATGTTACAACAAACTAATTTGAATATTTCCTATGCACAGATTGCATACAGCTTGAGGTTCAAGATTGAAAGCGGTGTACTAGAACAAAGGCTTCCAACTTGGTATGCCTTGCACCTTGGGTGTGATCGATGGCTTTTTGAGGCATGTAAAAACACAACTTTCTCCAATAAGCCAAGCATGATATTCTATTGCACAGCGTTGCCTGCTAGGGGGAAGACACCTTTAATGTGCCATGTTTAAAGTTGTTTGGACGGTAACCTTCGGTCGGTCTGGAGTATTTGCCAAAGCGTCATGTTATTCTGGCAGATTCCAGTTCACGGTATGGTTGTATCGCTGGGCTTAGTCATTTGTTAACCTCAATGCTGTTTGCGGGATTCTCTCAGCACAATTGGAGCATGAAGCCTGTTGAACGATTAGCCATGCTCCGATTAGCCATGCTCCATGGTTTTATTGTAGGTGAGTAAGTAAGGTACTGCATGGACCTTGCTGTTTATACTGTGACTCTTGGTAGTTGCCTAAGTGAGTGCACTGTTAAGGGCTAGTTGTCGCTCTGAGGTACTGATTCACCCTCATTAGTAAAAACTGAACAGGAAACAGATATTTAGCCCCGAAAGGCAGAGCAGGTATAATAAACCACTCTGTGACTGAGCATTGTGTAGACTGTATGAATCATTCAGTTCTTTAGTTTCGCATTTGGTTTGATCATTAGATAATTATCTTTTGGTTGGCCTTTTGCCTTAGAATGCCCCTCCAGTTGATCCGGACTGACCTTTCTGGCTCCAGCTGACTCTAATAATTGGACTGGATTTGTTACCCCATTGCCTGATGCCCTGGGCATTATGATAGTGGCGCCATAGAAGTTGTTTGATTGATTGTGATGTCTTTAGTGAAAATCTCTTGTAATTGCAACAACAGCCAGCAACTGTTTTTTTGGATTGAATTTGAAAATGGTCTCCATGTACTTCTGAAATTTTATTTAATAGAATAGTCACTTATGTCAATAGGCTGACCTTTTAACATCAGCGATTCAATATTATTGCTGATTGCCATACTTTGTGCAGTGATCTGACCTGTAAAGGTTTTTATTTATTTTGTAGTATGTTGATGTTTTCTGTGCATTACTCAGCCTCCTTTTTATTAAAACTTATGAATAAGTATTTGTATATCGTGTCAGTAGCTTTATGGCCCGTTGTGACCTCTGTTGAACCTCCATTCTATTGATTGAGTCTTGCTCATGTGTTGACTGCGGAATGACCCTGAACAAAGGCCTGGCTTGCTTTGAACATCACTCCCCCCTGAGGCCGACTGCAGACTGTAGACGGTTTGGCTGCGTGCTGTGTACTTTGGGATGGTAATATGTTCTTATCCATATGTTTGGCCTTTTGGTGTATGTTTATATACAGAAGACAAAGAGATGATAATGATATTGTGTGGTTTACAGCAGATATGTAATATACTTTTGTGATCTTCTTTATGTCTATATCCTTAGATTATTTTTTTGGTGTTTTTCTAGGACCAGATATCAGAGATCGAAAGGGGCGGTCAGGTTAGTTTGTCTTCTTAGTTTTTTTCATTCTTGTGCATCGTTTATTTAGCGGTCAAGCCAAATATTCCTTAAAACCCCTTAACTGGGGATCCCGGATATATCCGTCCATTTTACATTGAGTTACAGTTAAATACACAGTTAAGGGGTTAATTAACTTAATTAATTAGCATGGCAATACCTATTGATGTCCTCATGATCACCTTATCTTGTGCTGACAATGGCATTAATTTTCTGTCATACTTACTTGCTTACAAAAGTGTTTATTGTTTAATTAATCATCAAAAGCTTAGCAAATTGCAGCTCAGTACATGGGTGCATGAATTCATTAATTGCATAGTACTGGTGCTGTTATGATACTTTTGGTAGTTGTATTTTTTTGTGCATGTACTACTGTGCATAGCATAATCTCAATGTATTGCTTGTCAGTCACGCTGTCAACCTGTTATTGTGAGAGCGTCTTGGATGGTTTTGTTTATTGTTATACCCTAGGATGTCTAATGAATTCTCCATAGACAAAGTGTAAATGGTTGTAACATGATAATAGTTAAATTGTTTTTATGTACCGGTAGGAAATTTACGTGTTGTGCTGATAGATTTGTAATCTGAAATCTATTCACCTTTAATCATAGAGTACTTGATGCTCAACAATCCGGGTTAAACACACATCCATTAAAATATCCTATCAATTGATTTGCCACGGCATAGCCAGTTGACTGCTGTAGGACATGAAGGGTGGCAGTTGAAATTACCAACCTCTTGACTAAGTGTTGGTTGCCGTCCGGAGCCGAGGTGCATTGTTCAATCCACTTTACAGGTGCATACCATATGTCTGTGTTTTAAAGAGTGCTTGACGTGGGTGTTGAAAAATTCACTGTTAAAACGGTTCTGTGTTTTTAGCATAGGATTTTCTACAAGTGTGCCCCAATAAGCCTACTAAAGCACAGGAGGGCAAAGAATGAGATCACACAGCAAGACCATACATAGTGTGACTGAATGGATGGGTTAAGCATAGTGCTTCTCACACTCGGGGCAGACCCTACTGAACCGCATAAATCTCTCTATTATTTATTATTAGTAGAACTTTGGCACAGTAGACTATGTACAGTTCTCAGAGTGTGGATAAACCCACTGTAGGAGAAGGACTTCTCTGTTATTATATTGACTGAATCAGAAAGGCGGTGTGATTTAAGATCATCTTGAGATTACTTAAGTGGTCGTGTTTTCTAACCACTGCTTTCAAGTGGGCTGACTGATTGATCTTCGCTGTAGACCAGAGATAGCCCTGTTGATTTGTTGATTCAGTTATTCAGAATTCTCATGCATGTGTTGTTTGTTGACCAGTTCAAATATTATGGTATATACTGTATATATTGGCTTGTGTGTTTGGTGAATGGTGCCGACAGTAGAGATAGCAGTGTACAGTAGAGCTTCGTTATAAAGGACTCGGTTATAACGTATGTTCGGTTATAAATTATCACAATGTACGGTCCCGTGTGATGCGCTACTGTATTGGATGGTTTTGGATATAACGTATCTCGGATATAGTATGCTAGATTTTACAGATCTACTTATTACATTATAACAAAGAAGTTATACTGTTTGTGGACATTTCTAAATGGTCTGCCTGGTGACCTCAGTAGTGTAAAAGTAAGTTGTTGTTGTTGTTCTTGATGGAAATTTATTATCTGCTTTTCAAAATTGTCAGCAGGCACTTATTGCATTCACTCTCTCTCCTCTCTCTCTCCCCCCATCTCTCTCTCTCTCTCTCTCTCTCTCTCTCTCTCTCTCTCTCTCTCTCTCTCTCTCTCTCTTGATTGCATTGGCTGATTCCAGGTCTTTCAGATCAGATGAATTATGATATTCCATCATCACAGAGAAGATGTTTTTCCATATTTCAATTTTGAAAAGAGCCATGGTACCAGTCTTTCATAGTTCTCGGTGGTAGTAGTAGTAGTAGTAGTAGTAGTAGTAGTAGTAGTAGTAGTAGTAGTAGTAGTAGTAGTAGTAGTAGTGGTAGTAGGAGCAGCAGCAGCAGCAGGACTAATGACAACAATAGTTGATAAACAGAAGTTCATAATGAGTATTTATCACATTGTTTGGTTGTCTCTTATTTTGTATTGTTGGGTGCTTTGTACTGTTGTTGGCTGGTTGAAGATTGGGCTAGACTTCTAGTCACTGACGTCTGTGACAGAATTATCATGGGCCTTGAGTCTTGAAACCCTTTGGAAATTTACAGTTCTTTAGTCCATACTTCTTCTTTTGTGTGTTGTTGAATGGTGATTGGGGCAAGGGGGGGGGTTGGGATGCAAGGTTTGCACTGTCTCCAGTTTGAATTTGTGTTTGATTTGTGTTTTATGTTACCAAGGTGACCAGTTGGTGACCTCCTCCTCTTCTCATCCTTAATTATTTCAATTTTCTAGACCACCCACTGAGCAACGTATAATGGAACATTCCAAATACAGCTGGTGAAAGGCTGTTGTTCAAATAAACCAGCTGCTACTGCTCTGTTGGCAGCCACTTTTACCAATTTTTTTCCATTTGGGCTGAGAGATGATGACGTAGTGGGACTTTCCCTTTGGCAGCGACCAACGGTTTTGCCACCTGTTCTAGCAAAAATCATGCAATCAACAACCATGTATGTGGACCGAAAGGATTCTTTGTTAGCGGTCATATGTATAAACACGTCGATATCTGGACCGTATTTACGTCATCGGCGATACTTGGAATCAAGGTGAAGGTCGCATTAAAAATAAATTTGGCTCTCGTTCATAAATATTCATGACGTTGAAGTGTTTAGCTTGGCGTGCAGATGCCGTTCCTCCCATGATGATCAATGGAGCTGTACTGAAGTCCAGATATTCTATGGGTGGTTGATGTCTGGCTGTATATAGTTGATGTGAGCAGAGCCCGACTGGAGCAAACCTATGATTATAGATTAATAATAAAGAAAATAATAATAAAATCAGCTAGCACTTTAACATTCAACAACTGCATTTTCAACAATTTTAAATATAATTCTAAATATAATAACAATAACAATAATAATAATAATAATAATAATAATAATAGTAATACTGTAATTCTAAATATAATTCTCAAGAATGTTATACTCATAATAATAATATTATTAATAATGTGATTTCACGTGGCTTAGGAGGCTAAGTTAGCCTCTTAAGCCACATGAAATGTGTAAAAGCCAAAATAACTAATCTGAGCATTTGGTGACCCAGTTCTCCTGGATAGCCTATGAATCCATTTATACTGTTAACTGCCTTTTGTTGCAGTTGTCAACAACCCTTGCACTGCTGACATTTTTCTTCCTTGGTCCCACTCTCTTTTTGGAAGAATTTGCATCTGTTGCCTATTGTGCTGCACTCTGTCTGTCTGTCTGTCTGTCTGTCTGTCTGTCTGTCTGTCTCTCTCTCTCTCTCTCTCTCTCTCTCTCTCTCTCTCTCTCTCTCTCTCTCATCCTTACTGATGCTGTCAACCCATCTTATCCAGGAGGCATGGAGTGCAATCTGCCAATGCATCTGCAGCTTTTGCTTGGTTCTGTTATGGCCTCATTGTGTCGCAAATTTAGGGTTTCTATAGGAAAGATGGCTTAAGATCTTTAGGGAGCAATGCACTTAAGATATTATCTTAGGCATATCTACCGGTAACTGTCTATGTGACATTCTACAGAATTTGACCTTAGGTCATGCATTGAATTAGGCTCAGTGGTGTTTCTTGCTAATTTTGAGTGGTTTTGAAATCACAGTTTCGAATTTGTTTATCGGCTGTTAAAATTGAAAATCTCACCAGAACCATTCACGTTAAATTGACATCGGCTATAATATCGAGTGAATGGCTTTGTACAGACAGATCAAGGATGTCACTCGTAAAATTATTCTGGACATGGCTTGTCTGTGGAGGGACTCTATGCCTGAGGAACCTGTCAGGTGCTTGGGAAGCTTCTACTGAAACTGGTTTTGTTTGTTTTCATTCTGAGAAATTTGTCCTGATATGATTTTGGCCGTTGACATGTTTCCACGCCCCAGTCTACTCTGCTTCGTTACTTCTACTCTGCTTCGTTACTTCGGCATGTTTTTAAGACTTGGAGAATTCGGAGAATGTTAAAAAGGTAAGGCAGGTCAGAAATTAAGTTAAATACAACATTTAAATGTGAAAAGCCGGATTTCGTAGACTTTATTTGTTTACAGGTTCTGATGGCTGTTTATTATTATTATTATTATTATTATTATTATTATTATTATTATTATTATTATTAGCTGTATTTGAAAACTATTAGAAACCAGTTTTGCTGTTTATGGTTACTTTTTGCTTCGTTAGAGTTCTATAAATGTTGCTCTGGAGTGTTTTACCTCTATATTTAGAACTCAATGAATTCATTACTTGTGTGTATATAATTATATGTGTGTGTGTGTGTGTGTTCTTCTTCTTGCTGACTGTTTTTTGATCTCTGTGCAAGGGTCTCTGTGTGTTTGTTGGCTGTTTAGCAGTGAAAGTTCATGGTTGCAGTCTTCCTCTGCCTGGATCCTTCTCGGCCATAAAAGAGGTTCTTCGGTTTTAGTTGTCCTCTGATTTTTGTCAGAGCAGTTATGGTTATTGCTTCCTTTCACACTATTTTGCCTGGTTTTTATAGCTTCATAATCCTTAGTTTTATTGGTAGGCTGATCAGAGCATTGCCTCATTCATTAACTTGTTAGGTTTAAGCCACATTTCTAATTTTGTAGTGTAGTTATCCTGTTTATGGCTGGCTGGCTGACAGACAGGCAGACTCACTTGCTCACTCACTCGCTCACTCACTCACTTAATAATAAGAAGTTGCTTTAGTGAGATCATACTGAACAAGTAAAATAAGACATTTTTGTACAAATCTATCAATGGTCCACTTGTGCCACTTACATAACGCAATCTGCTCCAATTATATTGTATTACAGTACTGCTCAAAAAATTGTGAACACACGTGGATTTAGAAGCAAAACGAAGTTGAAGGCTTGTTAAAACATTGCAATCACAACCAAGAACACCAATACTGTATTTTTTCATTAATGATACTATTCTACGATTGATGTACAGAAGGCCATAGATATGCAAAAATTCAGAACAGTGTCGAAACGAATTTTATCCACATTTTCTTGTGTCCCCATCTTTGTTGTGTCAATCCATACTAGAATAATCAGTATGTTCAATCTCAATTTTATTCTAAAGGCTAAAGTGTTTGAAATGCCACGAAAAATGGTCAACTATTTCAATCGACGTTATAAAGTCTTTAAGAAATCTATTCTCTGTCAAATGTCTACAAAGTTGATCGAGAGATAAGAGGGGTCTTCAGATAGCTGGTTTCTTGTATACTGATTATTTTATAGTACGGTTTGATTCAATGTAGATGAAGACACAAGAAAATGTGGGTATAATTTGTTTCTTCACTCCTGAATTTTTCATATCTATAGCCTACTGTAGCAATAGTCCTTCTGCAGGCCAGTGTCAAACAAAGTATCATTTTTATAATATTTTTGTGGTCTGTAAAACCTGTGATACAAGAAACTAGCTCTTAAGACCCCTCTTATCTCTCGATCGACTTTGTAACCATTTGACAGAGAATAGATTTCTGAAAGACTTTATAATGTCAATTGAAATAGTTGACCATTTTTCGTGGCATTTCGAACGCTATAGAATAAAATTCAGGTCGAATATACTGATTATTCTAGTACGGTTTGATGCAATGAAGATGGGGACACAAGAAAATGTGGATAAAATTCGTCTCAACACTCTTCTGAATTTTTGCATATCTATAGGCTATAGCCTTCTGGACTGTGCATCAATCGTAGAATAGTATAATTAATGAAAAAATACGTTTTGCTTCGAAATCCACGTGTCATATCAATTTTTTTTAGCAGAACTGTATATTTACTGGAAGCCCACAGAGGTCTGCAGCTTTAAGAGAACTTCTATTTTAAATGAGGTTTGGTTGTGTGTGCAAATATGGTTCAGTGGTTTCCAATAAAAGTAGTATTTCAGGCAATGTTCCATTTTAGCATGCATTTTCTGCTAGTTGCTGATGAGAAGATTTATAGGATTTGTACAAAGGTTGTCTGCTACAAAGAATTTCCAAAATATTTATCAGATTCCGGGTTACATATTTTGTTTGGACTTTGTGCTTTTGAATGACTCCTAAATTCTAAAGAAAAAGCATGCAAGAAGGGAAAGCTTGCAAGAAATGTCTTTTGTTGGTATTGAAAGGATTGTATTGGGTCTCAGTTGTCATCAGCTTACAGTACTCTCTGTCTGTCTGTCTGTCTGTCTGTCTGTCTGTCTGTCTGTCTCTCTCTCTCTCTCTCTCTCTCTCTCTCTATATATATATATATATATATATATATATATATATATATATATATATACACACACTGTATATTGTAATGTAATATAGCTACTAGCCTACTACTACCACCCCTTCTGGTTTTATACTGATTTTATATTATTTTCATATTATATATATATATATATATATATATATATATATATAAATAAATTTATGTATGACCAGCACAGTGTGGTGTGTTCTGTTTGTAACCCAATAGACTTGAAAACTTGATGCTTTCTGAGTAGAGCAAGTGGGGTTTTAGATAGGCACAGGAAATGAGTTTTCTTGAATAAACACTTAAAAGGGAGAAGGTCATCTAGGGTACTAGGACCCTTGTCCTCTGTAGCTGCTATTATGCTTTCAAAGGTGTCATGTAGTGTTTGGAGGCAGCGGTTGACTTGTTTATGACATTTGATACTCAGGGTCTTCATTCAGGACAGTTTTTTGTTCAAAGCCTAGTTTTGACACATAAAGGCGTTTCAGTTTCCCTGTTCATTATGTCCGTGATCTGGTAAAATTCGAAATGTTTGCATTGTTTTATAGCCAGAGGGACTTATCGGTTATTTGTCGTTTTTTTAAATATAACTTTTTGGTTGGTTTTTTATGGTCACAACTCTACTGGAGCTAATTCAAGACCCTACTTATGGAAGCCACAAGCAAAAGATTGTCCATATATAAGCTGTAAGAGTAGAAATGCCTGTTGGATAGTGGAGTCATGCTGACTCAGTGTTGTGAGGAATAAATACTATTGGGAATAAACCAGGGATTTTTCTATCCAGTGCCTTGAGATTTCTAAGAAACATATTGGATGATATGTCATACTGAACCCCAGATAGACAAACCCACTTTGTCTGTACTACATCCTTCAGGTCTTCTTCTTAATAGAGTTCTGTCACCCTGGTATATTTATTTTGCATTTATATATGTCCATTACAAAGGCTGAATCGCACATTGTCCTATAGGGTACTTTATAACACCCATTGGCTGCTAGAAGTCGGGTGACCTTCGGTGCTTTAGTCCTGGGACTTTCTCAGCAGATTATGTGTTGAAAATGGCTGTGTAATTATAGGACATCTGATACCAAAGACTATGTTTAAGTTTAGAGCCAGTATTTGTAGCCCAATGCCAACTATTGTTGTCAGTGTGGTATTGACCCAACTGCTTAGTATAGTGGTACCAGCGGTTGGGTTGATGCAGTTTTACCGGCCCCTTGCAGCGATGCTACAGGATCTAATGCATTAATCGGTTCTATAATAAGATAGAAATGTTGTATTCATGCCGGATCTTGGTGCTCGAAGAACCGTCTCCTTGTAATGTTGAAATCATTTCCTAAAAGAAATCGCAAAACACGTTAAAAGGACATCTCGAGGACCAGCTTCAAGTACGGGTAAGTAGTTGGGATAGTTTCGGCACTTTTGAAACTTAGTGACTATCGGTGTTGTGTTTTTGAGAGGGCCAGTAGATTATCTTTTTCTAGGAAATTTACCAGCTAGAAATTCACTATTGATACAGTGCTACAAGCTGTTGCTAATTGCAACTGTGTCACAGCTATCAGATACTGACTTTTCCTTACTATGTACTATCAATGTATCTGGTACCAGTCTTGCTCTAGGATTTGGCACATGGGGGCCAACTATTTGTTGTTTAATGCATGTAAAACACCCAACTGGGGGCACTGGACCAGGCACTTCACATCTGGCCCTCCCGGTGGAGCCGCCACTGATCTGGTACCAGTCTTGACGTGAAAACACCACACTTCACGCTGTACTTCTTAAGCTCTGTTGGGCTACATAATGGTTCAAATGTAAATTTTATGTGCAGTCTCATGATGCAAGGCCGTTGTAACTGATAAGTTGATAACAGCAGTCTGTGTAAGTGGACCAGGAACTCATTGATTGTGAAAATTGATCACTTTATAGGAGGTCGTTTGCACCAGTAAAACCTAATGGCCTACCAGTTGGTTATGTGCCTAGAGATGCGGGGTTTAAAGGGCCTGATGCAAATCTATGCTTAGATGGACCAGTTTTATGGGTGTTGTTGCTTCAAGATTTATCTGTGCACAGAACTTATGCACATTAATTAGTAATCTTCATTTTGTTGTTGTATAGGGCCTTAATTTACAAAATTCAGTCCTTATGATTACTATCAGATCTAATTACTTTACACTGGTTACTTTTAAATCTTGGCTGAGAACTTTACAATCTGCACTGAATGGTCGTCTGTTTCACTGCCTGATAGACAGCCATGATATTATCACAATCTTTTGCTGATGGATCCAGATTACCACCGATTGATGCCTATGTGACATGCACTGGTGCTACATAAGTGCCTAATAATAATAATAATAATAATAATAATAATAATAATAATAATAATAATAATAATAATAATAATAATTGGTGTTACATATATTTCTATCCCCTGAAGAGGTTTCTGAGATATTTTATTAAGGTTTCAGTCAGTTATGACTCCTGGTAATGATGCAGTCTTCTCTTTTAGGAACCGGTTCACAATACATTAGAAACTCCTAATGCTTTGCCAAACTCTAGTACTTTGGGTGGATTAAAAAAAATTTGTTATGTCAGTTCTGGCTCTTGTTGGCAAGTCAGTGCCTAGCTTTTTGGCTGTTTTGTTGTGCCTGTTATAGAAAAAAACCAGTTTGAAGCTGGATGTCAACCTGACATACTTAGTCATGTATTTAAGTCTGTAAAAATCACCTCTTGTAAGGGTGACTGCTAGATATTCTCAGGGTCCTATATACCATTATAGACTTGCAGCCACCCCTCTGCCCTCTCTCTATTTCTTCCCATTGCCATCAGTAACGCACTTGGTACACCCCTGGCTTGTCACTGTCATAAATTTGGAAAGATTTACTTCAAAACACTTAGTGGATTGTGCATTTATTCTCTATGCATTTTTGTGGGTTTTACTTTATTGGCTATTATCCTATTTTACTTTTAAACAATAGAGTCTTGTTACAGTTTTCACATTTGCATGTGCGAACCTTAATAAAATTACGTTCAAATGGTGTTAAAAAGTGGTCCGATTGGTAGAAAGAAGATTTTTGTTGTGGCTTGGGCTTCATTTTATTTCTTCTTATTCACATTCAGCAGCTCCTTTTCTTAGGAAAAGCACAAGCTTTATTCCAACTGCACCAGGGCCCAGTGTCGGTTCTATGTAAATATGCAAAAAAACCTCCCTTCTGACTTGGCCAGATCATTTTCCTTATCTGCTAGCATTTGGTTTCTTCTGTACAGTGGTCTTACTGTACCATGGTCCATGGTCCGCTTTCGGTCCCAGGGCTCTCTGCTGATACAGTGTATCGGCTGTATCAATGTCTGACAGATGGATCTATTTTCTAGTATTAGTGGTTTGGCCTATTGACTGTACCAGTCTGGGCTGGTTTGACTTGGGTTCATACAGAAGTTCACCAGATGACCTCATTAACCTCATTCTTGTTTGTTGACCCTTGTGCAAATGTTTTTTTGCCTTGTCAGCAAAACAAAACACCATCATATCTCTGTGCCCGAGTTTTTTCATTTGTTCCTGTTCCTTGTTTTAGTGTACCGTAGTCTGCTTTTGATTGGTCTGCCGATGTGGTGTTTGTACTTGTACGGACGGACGGCGCTCGGGCACTTGTATGGGTTGAAACCTTTGCAGCGTCCATGCGGCATCCAGGTGCATGGGGTTTGTGGCGGGCATGGTTTATTCCATAGGTGGCGTTGTTCCAGCAGGTGAGAGAGGGGGATGATGAATGCACAAGTTAAACCAACCCAGAAACCTGCAAAAACGCAGCTCGGCAGGGGCGCCCATCCCCTCTGGCTACTGGAAGCAGCTTCCCCCCTTCCCTGTGCTACTCTAACGTGATACCAAAACTCGGGGGGATTTCTTTCCGCCCTAGCTTTTTTATGAAGCATTTGCTTCCTTTTCACCCATCTGTGGGCACCCCTGCGGCACGGCATTCTGAAAAATTCCCAAAACGAAGCGAAGTTGGTTTTGGTGTAAATTTGCTGAACAGTTCAAAGAAAGAGCTGCCGGTTGTATTCTTCCTGGATCAATAAATATAATCATAGTTAATTGCTCCCACTGAAGCCGCACTTAGCAGTAGTGTTATTTGCCGTTATTCCCAGGAGCCCTTGTTCAGAGACTACTTCACAGGCATTGGAATGACAAATAGTCTCTGTACTGTAGTCAATAAATGTAGTTAAATACTAAATAGAGGTCTCCAGGAAAGTAAGAATTCTTCAATGTTGAAGAATGGGGAAAGAAATGAGTGAGAAGAGAAGGCAGTGGGTCAAGGGTTGAGGGTTCAATGGGTCATTTAGAGTAACCAGTTGCCATCTTTGCAATGAGTAGGTATGTCCAAGTTTTCTCTGGATCATACAAAAATGCAGTTCTCGGACCAGAAGAAGAGATTCCAATGCATTTAACATGCACACAGCCACACACACACACATTAATAAGTGAATTTGTAGTAGTATGGCAGAGATAAAGTTGTTTAGTGTTTCTACCACAGCATGACCATTCATACCACATCTTCTTGTTAGAGTGTTTGTTAAAAGTCTTTGGCTCTGAGACATCCAAGCCATTCCCATATATCCTGTTCAAGATGTAGTTCTTAAAATACAGCATGTGCGCAGAGCTTTCATGGTTTTGATGTAGAATGTGTGAAGAGTACAACAATTGCCTATTTGCTAAATGTCTGTTAGTTATTTCCAAAAATGTTGGCCATTGCATGCACCTGTGTACATGGCCTATGGTTTTTTGCACTGCTTAGGCAAGAGTTATCAACAGCCAGAGACTTGCATTTGCTCAAAGGCTATATGCGTTTGCCTGTAAATGATGTATAGTTGTATACTGATACGTTGTTTGTATGTGTGTTGCAGGGTTGTGTTTCTTGGAAGTTATTAAGTCTAATCTTGTTTTTAATACCTAGTTTATGCACGAGGGGTACGGAATTCGTGAACCATACTGATACATACCATACAGGCCATACCATACAAGCCATACAGGCAGTAAATAAGATCAAAATACCGTTGTTAATTATGGTAGCTTCAGTGTTGCATTTCCTAAACATGCAGAGAGCATGGGGGAAAACCAATAGGTGATTTAACCCATTAACTGGGGACCCCGGATATATCCATCCATTTTACATTGAGTTACAGTTAAATACACGGTTAAGGGGTTAATGAAGACACAGTTAGTTATGTTAGTGGTAGGGTTCACTCCATGCAAGATAATTCTTGGTCATTCCAGATTATTTTTAGTGGCTTGTTGTGTGTCTAAATAAGAATTGAGAGCAGTAACAATGATCGAAATGGAAATGTGTCACAGGCTTCATGTTGGTTACCACAGTCATATTGCTAGGTCTTTCAGTATAAATATGATGTTGTTATAATATTATTGTGTTGCTAGATTCTTACCGTAAGGCCTGTTGTGCTGCTTCCAAACATAGGCCGGCTTACTCTTAGGTGATCAGCAAATAGTTACGGCTTAAAAATTCAAACTTGAGGCGTCTTTGATTTATAATGCAGTGTAAATATGAGGGGACTTTATAGTTTGCTGAAGGAATGTGCAATATAAAGCGGCTCTCACTGAAAGAGTAGTTTGTTTTTATGAGAACCTTTCAGAGTTAGTTTTTATGAGAATTTTTTAGTGGTGTTGCCTCTGCAAAAAGTCATGAAACATTAAACATATCTTTATACATCAAGTTTTGTTGCCATAAGGGTAATAATTTCGATATCTATTTTTGTAATATTCATTTTTTGATGATAAAATGGATTTATGAATGTTTGAAAGATGAAAGAGGTGAACATCAGCATTACAGCCTAAATCCAGAGGTGTTTAAAAAAATTGGGTGAAGTGGTTATTATGAAATAAAACAATTCAAGAGAGCTTCAACTCATTCTCCTTCAAGTTGACATGATTAAAAGATTTTGCAGTTAAGGTATATTATTATTTCTGAAATTGTGATAACTTGTCATGTCCCTAAATGTTAAAGTTAACCACAATAATTTTTGCTTATAGACATGACTTGGTCCTTTATTCAAAGACTAGTATGTCTTACTTGCCTATATGTGATTTTATATTTCTGAATAGACAAACAAGTCCATTAATAATGGTAGCATTGACATTGACAGTGGGTTATGTTGGCAGGGTTTCATTCTGGGACAATTCATAAATAGATGTTAAAAGGTTCTTCTTTGGTCCACAACAGAATTGAACATTCACTCTGATGAATGACAATACCAGAATAATAACAGCAATACACTTGACATGCTTCGTGCCAGTCAGTCACTCATCTTGATACATGAGATGTCGTAGCCAAGTAAATGACAATATGGGTGTTACTGCTTACTGGATTGTATTCATTAATTATTTAAGGTTTTCGGATTTTTAAAAAGTGATATCTTCATGTTCTAGGATCTGAGCTCGTTCGCAATGCTCCTGTTAGAATCTGAACTCCGCGACGGGGATGTGAATGGTTACCCAACAGATATGGTCTGCGACGGGCCGTGCCAGCCGACGAGTAGCCCGGGGGGCATAAGAAATTTTTTCCGCAAGAGACACAAGTCCGTTGGAAGCAACGGGATGATCGAAAGCAACCACGTTGGAAACTGGCAGAACGGCGCGAGAGAAGACGGATCATCGTCGAAGATTCGCGGACTGTTCGGATCGTCGCGGCAGCGACCGAAAGCCGAAATGAACCACAACGTCGTCGTTTCGTCGTCGGCGCCAAGAAATGGGTGTCGCTTTGACGCCGAGAGGACCACCTTCGCCATGGAAGTCGAGGACCAGAACTTCGGGGACAGCGGTTACGGCTCGGTGCCTAAATCGCCGTTGTGCCTGCACAACGTCTACAAGACCCCGGAACGGCACCACGCGTTCACGCGGCGCAGCGTCAGCGTCCGCGACTCCCCGATCGGGCCCGACGAGTTCCTCGAGATGTATCGCAGCCGGGCGTATTCTGACACTCGGCTGCCTGACAGGCCTCAGCAACTCCAGAAACAACTGAAAGATCGTTTCCGAAGGGTGTGTAGCCATATTGACCCATTTTTGTATGTTATTGTCAGTGTGTGTGTGTGTGTGTGTGCATGCGCCTGCCTAAAAGACTTTGTTTTGGTTGTCCAGATGAACAGTAAGTAAGTAAACACGAAATTTCTATAGCACTGCCCGAATGCTTGTATGCAGTGTAATTACCGTATATCAGTGGCAGCACTGTTTTGTTATCTGCATTTGACTTTTTTACTTTCCAATTTTGAAAAGAAATCATTTTGAAATAGGTGTAGTCATAATAATTGTAATATTTCCTAAGTTGTAACGCTGTGACTGACCTGTTTTTCTGTCATCATGCTAATGCATTTGTAAAACCCATTTGTTTTCTGTTGCAGTTTTCAGCCAGCCCTCCGTTTACAAAAAGTGAGTTAATTTATTTTATGACGCTAACTTTGATTTTTAACTTAGTGCACATGTTCTGAGAGTTGATGCTAGTATTTAAGTTATTTTTGTTTTCTGACACCATTTTGCTTTCCATGGTTACATTGAGTCAGAAAATTAATTTGTTTATTATCAGCAGCCACATGTGCTGTGTCAGTTTTGAGGGTTTGTAAAAAATGATGTTGAAAGGTGTGATAAAAACAAAACTACAATCATGTGTCAGTTTAGTTTGGTCGATGGAAATTCTATCATTGTTCCCTGATATATGAAGGGGTCCCTATGGAGCAAAATGTGTGTGTGTGTGTGTGTGTGTGTGTGTGTGTGTGTCTGTGTCAATGCAGTGTATGTGTGTGTGTAGCAGAAGGTCGCACATACTCAGCACTTGGCAAAATGAGGAGCAGCGTTAAGCTGCGCAAAAGTAATGGCAACCTACCCCAGATTAATGGCCTACACCCACGTCGTCACAGTATATTTGGGTTGTTTTTTCTGTGTCAATGCAAGAAAAATGATTGTTGTTTTGAAGCCTTGTTCCAGGTCATTTCTGTGTAATACCAGTCCTTTTAAACTGGGGGATGCAATTTTGAAATTTTCTGCATATGAGATGGTGATCACTGTCTGGTGATGTCTCTTTATGTTGTTGTTTTTGCATTGGGTCTTTGAAGTTAGCAGAATGGTGAAGTCTGGTGACTACTGTCCAGTGGTAACAGCGTTGGACAGATGGAGCAGAAGGTTTGTTCAATCGTTTCTAGTTATTGTTAATTTGTTATGCAAAAGATTTTGTTCAATTTAGTTCATAAATTAATTCTCAAATTTCAGATGAAAAATGAGCCCTAGATGTGCCAGGTGGAGGAAAACTTGTGTTATATGCCTTGCATGTGACATGTAAAAGCAACAGATGTAGCTATATATTTATATATATATATTAGGGGGTCGGTGGCAAAATGAGGAGCAGCGATCAATATTCAATTGTTAACTGCGTCAAATTATTAAGGTTATGTTCTATTATGAAATTATATTTATTGAATCTGGGGAAACATTGAAGCAACGATCGTGGTAGTAATAATTACTTAAAATGGCAACCTAACTATCAATAAGATTAATGGCTTTATACCGCCTATGGCTTCCGTTGATACTGTACTAGCGGGTGCCTGAGAAAGAAAGAAAGCGACATCTGAAGGCACAAGACCGGATATGTTAAACACCTTAGGCGCTGACCGTTCTTCATGTTCAGATGATGAACCTCAACGCCGGAATATTCTCTTTCACAGCATCCCCATGCGGGTGGGCCTACAAATACAGTTTAACTCCTCAACTTTACCTTTGGATAAACTAGATGGATTGCACAGTGTTTGTTAAATCTTTGGCTCTTAATAGTTAGCAGAGGCAAGAACATGAAAAAAAATGAGAAAATTGACATTGGTTGTTTGGATCTTTCTGGAAAACAAAAGGTTACGCCTGGCTATTCTGATTTCTTTGTTGGGTGGTGGCTCACAGTTGCTGGGGGTACCTCAAATATGTTCAGGCACTGGAGAGCAGTCTTTGCTATGTTGAACAAGTGGAACATATCTTATTGTATGTGGTTTATGTTTTACGATAGGTCATAAACTATTCTGAAATTTAGTGGAAGAAAATCGATAAAACTCATTTTCAAGATTATTAAAGGTGACATTGAAGTTTTTGAGGCCTTATCTGACATAAGGGATGATGTAGTTCAGGAGCTTCAAACTGCATTATCACCAGGACAAAAATTTGTTTTGGCAGATTTTTTACAACCAAAGTAAAAGTTTTATCTGAAGCTAAATTGGATGCAATTTTGAAATTTTTCTGCATATGAGATGATGATCACTGTCTGGTGATGTCTCTTTATGTTGTTGTTTTTTTTGCATTGCAGGTCTTTTGAAAGACTACTGTCCATTTGAACCAAAGCAACTCATTATTTGGCGAGATAATCAGAATGGGAACAGGGTGTTTCGGGTTTGTTCAATTGTTTCTAGTTATTGTTAATTTGTTGTGCAAAAAGTGATAATGTTTTTCAGTTCAGTGCTGTTATTTTGTTCAATTTAGTTCATAAATTAATTCTCAAATTTTAGATCAAAAATAGCATCTGTCTTGTGAATTTGACTAAATTTGGTATGACTTCTTATACCAGATATTTTAGGGGTCAGACATTACTTTCAAATAAGATGTAATGTGTATATATATATATATATATATATATATATATATATATATATTATTAATGTTAATCAATTTTATTCAGCTTCCAAGTACAGATGAGGAAGAAGGAATTGATATCGGTGACTTTGGTGAGTTGTTTAATTTAGACTTCATCTTTGTCATCGTCATCATCATCATCATTTAGACTTAAAAATTGGTATTCATTTGGAAGTAAGTTTTTGCAGAATTTCCTAAAAGCTTAAACCAATGACATCATCAATTTATGTCTACCGGTATATCCAATGACCTTAGGTTCTGTTGATGGTATTTTATATTTTTTCTGATTTTTATATATCAATTTGTTTCACAGTATTGATGATTCCAAGCACTTCTATGAATGTTAAGTAGTCTAACGCTGTGATTGAAAGTTTTTCAATATTAGTGTTTGACTGTCGCAACACTGTGGAGAATTACAAATGTGAATTAGCAATTCAATGAAGTGAATTATAAGACATGTGTATAGGGCCATGTCAAAGGTACTTAACAAATGTTGTCAGTCATATCAGGCACTTAATAGAAAGGTTTGAGTTGGTGACTGAATAGAAAGAGGAGGGTTGCATTGCTGATGTGATCAAACAGTGGATCGTGTCACAATGACAAACTCTTCACCCTATTAATACTATGAAATATTAATTATTTCTTTTAATTTTTGTGCATAAAATTTTTGCTGTGTAACAACTTGTCTCTTATTAATACTGTACATGGCTCAGAATGTAAATAACAAAGAAATTGTTATTTTGCGTCAATCGTGTTCTTGTAGATAATTGCGAAGAGCTCGTCTACATTCGGTTTTTGAAGCTGCACTCGTGCTACGATGTCATTCCCACAAGCACAAAGCTAGTCGTTTTGGATACACAGTTGAACGTAAGCCACAGTTAAACGGGTGTTTTGAGTGAATGACGTGAAACTGGTGAAGCCTCACTAAGTGCTTCCACTGTGTGCACTCCCTGGGCAATTCTTGTGTCTGTCAGATGTAATGGTTGTAATGTGAACAAGTAGAGTATTAAAATGCACAGTATTATTTTATTATTACTATTATTATTATTATTATTATTATTATTATTGTTAATGAATTTCTATAGCACCAATTCTCAATTCTAATACTTGGAGATATCAGTTGGTAGTACTCCAAATCCATATAGTAAAGAGCCAGGTCAATTCCTGATATCACTCAGAGTGGGAATGAAGAGGGAGGCAGCAAGGCAGACTTTGAAAAAGAGAAAAAGAGAAACAGAGGAAGATATGTGATTTAACTCTAGATTTAGTAGTACTATAGTATTATAGCAAGACAAAAGTTGTCCACTGTCAGAACAGGAAGAAACTAGTGTTATGCATGAACAAGTGTTATTCATTTGGATTTTGCAATTTTGAAAAGATATGATTGAAATTGTCATGCATTCAGTGATCATGTCTTAGTCCATCTGGTTTCTAAGTTTCATCGATCATCGGAACTCTTCTCCGCTTATCCATCGTTCCTGATTGTTTTGTTATTTCTTATCATTGAGTTCATTTTCCTGTTTCCATTCAAGTAATCTTTTCCTCATCTGATATTATTTCTTGTGCCTCTCTTGGAATTTGTTTCAGTGCAAGGACCCTATCATTTTGCTTTGGTTAACTTTACCTAGCAATATATGTGTTATTAACCAGCTGCAGTGTGCGTCAATTCTTCTTTTGTCCCGTGCTTCGTTTATCTTGTGCACGATTGATTGATTGATTGATTGATTGATTGATTGATTGATTGATTGATTGATTGATTGGGCAATTTCTTTCCACGCACTGATTGAGATTCAATATTATCTGTTGAAAGACTTCCAATTCAAAAAATGCCTTGCTTACAGTTGTTTCCACTTAGTCTTTGCTGGGAAACTCTCGTTCTTCTGTCATCTCCTTAGCAGCGATGTAATATTGATGCATATGTGTACCTATATGGTGTGACTGTTGAATTGATAATTTCTATAGATGTTACCACTACTGCCTGCAAGTAACAATATGAGATGTTGTGTTTTCAGGTTAAAAAGGCATTCTATGCACTTATTAATAACAGCGTTCGTGCTGCTCCGCTGTGGGATACGAACAGACAGGAATTCATAGGTGAAATTCTATTGATTTCTAAAGTATTTGTAGATTGCTTGCTTAGTACAGCACATTAGGTGTAATTTCTGGATATTGTTTAGGAAGAAGCTAGTGTTATATACTCTAACATAAAGAATAATGTAATTTCCACGTCATGCAGATACTAGAATGCAATAGTTATGGCTGTTCAAGTTGACATTTTCCTGCAAATCTCTGTGGTAACTAGACTTCTTTAACAGTGTTTTGGATTCAAACCTTCTTTTCTCTTCTTGAGCCATCATATAATTTGTATGCTTAGGTAGTGAGTGAGCTGGTGGCTTGGAATTTTGATTTGTTTTAAACTTATAGACGGCAGTGTAAAGAACACGGCCAAAGAATACTGATGTCACATGACAGCAATAGGACATGGACATCTAGGTTCTTTGCCCGATTTGCCTTTATGATCGGCCATCTTGCATACACGTCTTGTGGTCCCATTCATTTTACTTCGTATTATCTAAATGCACTGTCTCCTTCAAATGAATCTAGGTGTTTTTGCATGGAGATGCAGAATGAGTAGTAATTTCCTTTTGCTGGTAATTAAGTAGCTGTAAGTAAGTAAAATGTTGCAAATTTATATGGAGCTTTCAAAAAGAGTACCTCAGTAGCTGCTTAATTTTGGACGCTTAGGCAGATGGGCAAATTAGATTTATGGTCATCGTTGTTTATATCGGGCTCAGTAATTAGATTTCTGCAGCTCTTGTGCTACAAAAATCAAATATTTTCTCGGCTTTGACCCCTTAACCGTGTATTTAACTGCAACTCAATGTAAAATGGACAGATATATCCGGGATCCCCAGTTAAGGGGTTAAGAAAGAGAATAATCTTCCATAGGCTTATTTTAAATACTGACCAATATTTTAATTTAGCTTTGTATTTATCTCAGTATTTATTGTTTAGGGTTGCTGACAATTTCTGATTTCATCAAGGTCTTGCTTAAATTCCATAAGGCACGCCTTGTAAGTGTGCTATTCTGTTGATACTGTTTTTGATATAATGTATTACACAAAATTTTGTATAATTTGAATTACTGTTAACTTAGATTACTGTTTTTTGCACAGATGTGTGTGTGTTTTAAGCATGAAGTTGTTCATTTGCATACAAATCAATAGCATTGACATAGTTGCAAAGCTTACCCCATACAAGATATATTCATATTGTATTATGAAAAATGTTAACAAAGTGGATTTGCATTTGAAGTTAATTTTCAGTCTTATGAAATGTTAGTAATTTTCTCTGTATTGGCATTTATTTTATTTTGAATGTAGTCAGACATTGAAGAAATTGAAGATCACACAATCTCAAGCTGGACAGGTTTGAACATTTTGAGATTTTTTTCTTTCTTTCGTAAAGCTTAATTTGATATATGACTGAAGTTGAACATGTGAAAACATGCGAGAGCCCTTGTTAGAATAAAACAATAACATGTTATTTTCATCTTATAGGTTATTTTTGAAAGATCTGAAAACTAAGAAGGAAGTTATTAGACTTGATTCCATATTTTTATCATCCACATTCGTTAGTTCAGGAAAAATAATGCCTAAATTGATGATGTATGTGATGTCATAGCTGGACATAATACGACTGGTTTGTATTTTGCATATTAGGAATGTCTCTCCGTTTATATTCACTCGTATATTCATGTGTTGCTTGATGGACTTTGGGGCTTGTGAGGATTACCATATGTATAAGAGAAGAAATAGCAGAGGAATGTGCTTGCAAATTTGCATTAAAATTGAGAATTTGTTTCTTTTTATTTAGCTTGCAGTAGTTCCGAATGTTGATCGGTGTATTTAACTTGCAGAAATCTTGTCCGAATATCGTACACGGCCGCTTGTGTACATCGAGCCAGACGCAAGCATGTTGGAAGCAGTCCGCAAGTTGTGTCTCCATAAAGTCCACCGTCTGCCCGTCATCGACCCTCTGACTGGGAACGTGCTTTACATACTGACTCACAAGCGCCTTCTCAGATATGTCTACTGCTTGGTACGCTCGATATGAAAAAGTTTCCAAGATTTGTTTTACGTTTCAAATGTTGTGTGAAGCTGCTTGTCAGTGGAGCAGATACGGAGAAGTACTTTAAATTAAGACGCTGAGCAATACATGACCGAAAAAGAACTTCATGCAGACTATTTTGTCTAGTTTTTTCCTACTGCCTTTCTTTGATCTTTGACAACCATCCACTTGTGAACTGATCTGTGGAGTTAGTTTCAGTGATGAAATACCACAAACATGATTTCTGAATATAATTCTCCCTCTGAAGCAACTATCGACTGCTAAAGGCATTATTACAATAATGTCACTAACAAAGTTTCATGATTGATTGATTGATTGATTGATTGATTGATTGATAGGGTAATTTTTATTTAATTATGCATCACTTTTATGTAGTGATCACCTGTAATCATCAAAATTACATCATCTGTTAGCCCTAGTCATTTTTGTAATGTTTTTATGTTGAAAGTCGGCAGACGGTTTCTTTTTTTCAGTTCCATTCGCTGGGTTTGTCGCATCCTTCATTCATCGACAATTCTGTGGAGGAATTGCATCTTGGCACTTTTGGAAATCTTGCAGTCGTCAGTGTTCTTTCAGAATACGTTCAGATTTGGAGAATTTTCTAATGCTTATTTCAAATTAGCCAATAATTCCTTTATTATTTTGCTATTGCCCTTTGCTTTTGTATTACTATTTCATAGTCTTGATATTTCAGATTTCAATAAGTATGAAATTTAGAGCTCACCTTTTACTTATGGTGAAGTGATATGCAAAATATATTACAAGACATTTGGATATGATGATGATGATGATGATGATGATGATGATGATGATGATGATGATGATGATGATGATGATGATGATGATGATGATGATATGATATGATAACTAATGAATGTGATGATGAGGATGAATATGATTATGATCATGATTATCCATTTGCAAAAGACCAAATCATTGCACAGTTCATATCCAGAATGGGGAACAGCGAGAAGCAGACGGTTTTGTTATAATAACTTTAGAAAACTAGGGTTTGCCTTTCTATGTCCAGCAAAGAATCACTTTTAGATTAAAACAAAAACCCTTGTCCCTTTGTATCCACTGAGATTTCATATTTCACTGTTTCACCGTATTGTAGCGAGTGTATTGTCTTGACTTTGTTGATGACTTCACTTTGTAGGTTCAACCAGGGACTGAACTGGTCGTGGCACTTGAGCTGTTCATTTCACGGAGGGTTTCCTCGTTGCCGGTGGTCGATCCTAGTGGAAAACTTCTTGGCCTTTTCACCAAAAATCAAATTATGGTAGATGTTAATTTTGTTAACTTAGATAGTCAAGTAAAGAATTAAAATGCTACTAGTCATGGAATGTAATTTGTACAATGATTTATGTTGTTACCATGTGTTTCAAAGCTATCATTTTGTGTTTAAATAATTTACAAAAACAGATATCTATAATGATTAAAAATATAATTCCAATTTAAAGAATTTAAAGCTTCCTTTTGTGAAACCATTGGATAAAATACACCTGAAATTGATTACCTGTTTTGTGATCTCATAAATTTGTTAATGTTTTTTAAATTGCACTTTGAGTTCTTAAATTATTTGAATTTTGTTGAATTTTGTTTTTTTCTTTCAGAATCTTGCGGCTGACAAAACTTATTTGCGGCTGAGCGAGACTGTCGAAAAGTTGCTGACAGCAAAGGTTACGCGCTGAGACATTATGCATATTTCAACCTATAAACCACCAGAATCGAGCCTATTCGGTTACATTGCATATAGTTACAAAGTATCTGGCATTATGAGGGTTAAATTTTGTAGCTTAGTCAGTCACACAGAGTGGTTTTATGTCTTGTACTTAATAAATGGTTGCTTATGTATTTTCAAACATTTGTGTATTTTCAATTGTTAGGTGTCCTAGCAGTACCTGTATGATAAGCCACCATAATCATTTCATGATTATTATTATTGTTGTTGTTATTGTTGTTGTTGTTATTGTTGTTATTGTTATTGTTGTTATTGTTATTATCATTTCGTGTATTTGTTTCTTTCAGGACATTGAGGCGGTTCAGACATGTCATAAGACTGAATCTCTTGGTGTAATTCTGGAACGAATTGTTAGGACTGAAGTGAGTCATCAGTTAACCTGTTTTAGTTTAGTTTGGTTTAGTTTAAACGACAATTTATATAGCGCAGTAACAAAGTCAAAGGTCAAAGTCAAAAGCGCTTTACACATCGCACCCGTATTAGATGTCGAACAGGTGTGTCTTAAAGGTGCTTTGATCTCGTCTCTTTATACTAGCGCTTCTTAAATTAACTGCAAGCATAACAGCCTTTAGTTTCTGTTATGTGAACAATGTCACGCGCATGCAGTTCTGCAGCCAATGGCGACTGTAATAGCATTGTTTACCGTCATATTTTTTGAAAATCTTTATATTTATAAATTTTTTCCAGGTCCATCGTTTGATAATTGTCGACATCTGTGGTTGCATTGAAGGCGTATTGTCGCTATCAGACATACTGAGACACTTGGTGTTACGTCCACCGGCTTCAGAGGGTCTGTACATGAATTATAAATGAGTTAAACTAGATATTCCTTAGACTTTGGTGATATGTTTATGCAATAGTTGTATTTTATTCATTTAGTTGGCTTTTCCGTTGTGAAGTCTGATGCTGAGAGAGATTTCCTTCATGTGTTGGTTGACTATTGAAAATATTACTTCTGAAGAGATACGATCTTATCTCTCGATATCTCTTCTCTGGCATTTTTAGTCATGCAGTTAGAATTTGATCTTCTTATTAGTGTCTTATGAGTTTTTTGGCGTAGCCAGGACCGGCCTTAGGCACAGGCAAAGCAGGCAGTTGCCTAGGGCGCCAAGATCCAAGAGGCGCCAATCCTTGCCATTTTAGCCAAGAGATCAATCTATTTTTATTTAAGATCAAAACGTTAAACATGGAACAGATTAAATAATAATTATTGTTTGTTTCCATTCAAGTTATTCGATTCAATTCATATTTGAACCTTGATAATCAGAAGTTGAATATTAATAACGTATAACACTATGACTCTTCTGTTTTAGCGCACTTTTTTTGACTGATTCATCATTGAAGGAGTAACATGCCACAGGGGTCAGTGTGGGATGAGCAGAGGGCTCCAAAGTATGCTTTGCCTTGAGAGCCATTTTGGCTAGGGCCGCCCTGGGCGTAGCGATAGCATCAGCGGTGAGTCAATTGTACGGGAAAGAGAACATGTAATGGCAGATTATATGTGTTTTTGGCAGAATAATCAGGACCATCACCATTCATAATTGAGAGAATTTGGGCTGACTGTTGAATGCAAAGACCATATACAAAAGGAAAATATAACCACAATGGGGAAGATCAACTTAAATATATGAAGAAACTTGAATGGGGGTGTTGTGCTTATTTTCATAGAAGACTTTTCAGGTGGCAAAATCTGGTATCCTGTCCTGCTGTCTGGTTGCATATTTAGAATAGCCAGAAATCTTTTCTTGGTCCTAACAGCAGAAAAACGGTGTATTTGTTATTGAATTAGTGTTTGTGTTTGTGTTATAACTGGTTTGTAATTTCTAAGCTATCCTTTCTGTGTAGGCAATGCATTCAAGGAACCATCGCAGAATTCATCTGCATTCCTTTGAAGCGACATCGGCGCTGACATTCTCTGCCAATTCTGCAGAGAGGCGAACCATGAACTCTGCCCAATAGACTGCTGCTGCTGCTGCTGCTGCTGCTGCTGTTTGTCACCTTGGACCGACCTTTTTTGTACAGGCGCCGTTGCATATGGTCTTGATTCTTAGCTAAGATTTATATATTAATCGGTCTTTGTTTATTCTTTATTGCTGACAAGACTGGAGATGTACTGACCTCTGGTTGATGATTTGGAAGCCTGGAAATATTGATCATCGTTCGACGCCTGAACTCGACTCGATGGAAGTTTCGGCAATTTGATTGATGCTGGAAGTCCTGCGGCAGACGCTTGCCGCCTGGTTCCGTTCTTTGCGTGCGCTCTGAGGACGTCACATTTTGCGAAACGTAGACTCTTGGCCATGAGCATTAGAGCCCATTTGTTTGTAGCTGCGTGATTACTGATGAACAGCGTGTGTGAATATCATAACGCTGTATTTTTCAGTCTTACTTAGTAACTTGCTTTGTAGAGCTTGCATTGACTGTTGCGGCCAAGGAGTGCATCATAACTTTACCCTTTTGTGATTTCTGATTTGTTTTTGGGCGATGAACTATCGAAGAGACAGTTGCGTTTGATTTTTTCGAATTTATTTGTAAGCAAAGTATTTTGATAGAACGTTCTGGATTTGAATATTTTCATCGTGTTTTCGGCTTCAGTACTTGTGATTAAGGTTTTTTGTGATCGTGTGTTCATCATGACCGTATTTCAAGTGTTGGCAATGGCAGACTGTGTGATTATTTTCTGGGTGCTGGTTACGTGAATGTGTTTTGTGAATCAATCTACTCTTGGATTGGAACCTTTTCCAGTTTTTCCAGGATCGACATTGCTGTGTGTCCTGATTGCTTTTGGAGTTTTGCTAATCCGTTTGTGTTTTTCGGATGTGCGTTTGTCTCCTGACGTTGGATTTGGATTCATTATATGATTTTATAAATTGCTTTTGAGTTCTTCTTTTATTTTCCACGTCTTGTCATTAATTAAAGCGCTGTTTTTATTTGCCTAATTTTTCAGAAATATCTGTGATTCAACCGGTGATCTTCTTGATAAAGTCATCTTCTTGGATTGTTTTAGAGAATTTTTGGTTTAGAATTTAAATTTCCTTTTGAATATAAGAGAATATCTGAAGACAGTTTCTCAAATGGAACGATGATTTCAGAAAGAACGTTTTACGGCATCGTCATCACTGTGTTGTGTGCGTCTGCTTCTGCGATGATGCCAAGAATAAGTAATCGTTGGATGAACAGTTGTAATGGCCAGTGTTTTTTGTTATTGTGGTTCTGTCTATAAGATGTTACTCTAGTTATCTCGCGTATCGTATGCTACGTTCTAACTTTTACAATCGGGGCTCATCCATATAGTACGTACGCAAAAAGGCATATTTTCAACACCTTCCCCGGTTTGCACACTGTACATATGCAACATCTGCAAAATCCAACCCCCCTCAATGCATACGTATTATATGGATGGACCCTTGTACTTATGTTGGTTTTTTTGCCAGATTTGGCAGGTTTGTGAATACTTAATTGCAGGCTTAGCATAATGCTATAATCAATGTATTGTAAAGGAAAAGAAACTTATTTGTAATAGTGGATAAGAACTATGAAACCACGTAGCACATTGGCAGCAACACATTTAAGAGTTTACTTGTATGTGCCAATCAGGGATATTTTACACCCCCTCCCATAACACCCTCCCAACACCCCCCAATTTGAGGTCGACACTCCCAAAATTTGGTAATGTGACAATGATATGCATACAAAATGCATATACCAATTATACCAATTAAGCTTCAGACACCCCCCCAATTTGAGGTCGACACCCCCCAAATTCACAATCCTAGAACTATCTCTGATGCTGATAAATTAGGCGATGGGTGTTTCTTGATTTGTAAGTTTCCACGTACTTAACAAAGCATTTATTGTACGGTTGCAATGAATGGAATTGCTGTTAGTGGCGCGAGTGCATAGCGGTGGCAGGTAATAATGTACGTGCAATAGAAATGCTTGAGAAATATAATAATAATATTGTGCATTTAATAATTATGGCAGTCGCATTGCGTTGAGCATTGTTTTTGTATGCCAGATTATTTTCAGCCTTTATCTTCTGTTGTATTACAACAGTGTACGTAGAAGCCAGGTTGAGACAGTTAGTGTCTGTGTGTGTGAGTGTGTGTGTGCTAAATTAGAAAACAGGATGTACATTGAAAGACTTAATACAGAGTCACAGGATCTGATAAAAGTATCGAGTCTCGGTCGTTTCAAATGAAATAGTCTCTGTGCTAATCGACTTGTAACTCGCCTCTTTATCAGTATTCTGTAATTAGCAGTGGGAGTGCTTCTGAGTGATTCATCAGAAGAGGTGCTATCGGGGCCATATTAAGGCGGGGGCTGAGGGGGCTGAAGGCCCAGGCCCACCATTAAAAATAGGCCCACCGTTTTTCAAGCGACGACCTTTTATTTGCTTGTCAGAGATTTTCAGTGAAGGAGGCAGGAAATTTTACAAGGGTAAATTTTCAAATTATGGAAGCCACGATCTTTTTTTACTTCTCAGCCCTAGGCCCACTTGGACCTTAAACCGGCCCTGGGTGCTATACAAATATTCTGTTGCTTGACAATACAATACAGGGTTTGTCTTATTAGAGTATGTTTTAAGTTTGGGGGCAGTTGCCACTTCCTTCAGCCCAGGTATATTTTAACACCCCACCCCCCAATTTGAAACCGGCAACCCCCCAACAACACCCCCCCCCCATTTGAACCAGGGATGACCCTGTTTTGGCTTGCCAGACTTTTTCAGCAGATGACACCCCAGAAAATACCGACCCCCCCCCAAATTGAGAATCCTAGAGATAACCTTGCCTCTGCCCCTGCTGTTTAAAGAGTGGACAAGTGACCAAGAATACCCCGCCCTCCACCCCACACCGCTCCCTTCCCCCAACAAATAGCAGTGCCACTGTTTCGCTGTGTAGGGTTGCAGGTTGGTTTTAAGATTTGTAAAGTGAATTCTCGCAAATGTGAACGTGTTTGGTTTGTGTTTTTGTCGTGGGTTTTGGTTCGTATTACTGTATATGTAGGCTTGTGGTGACATATCAGCGGATGAGATGGACTACTACTAGCAGGCTTTCTTTTCTTTAGGTCTCGGAATTTATAACAAGTCTGACTATTATAACTAAGTGACTGTGAAGTAATTTTTTAAAATTTCTTACTCGTTGAAAAAATTTATTTGACAGTTTGTCAGGAAAAACAGTGACATTGTGTTATGTCGTGTTCTTACTTAACCTTTTAACTGGGGATCCCGGATATACCCATCCATTTTACATTGAGTTACAGTTAAATACTGTACATGGTTAAGGGGTTAAGTGAAAGTGCTGGTCTTGTGTGCTTAATGATCTACACTGCCACGTCCCTTTAAGTGGAAAATCCCCTCCTTAGACTTGTTTGACTTGGAACTCGCACTAGCATAGGAATTTTAACTCTCCCTCAGGGATATTTTTACACCCTCTAACACCACCTCATTTGAGACCGACGCCCCTCCCCAACACCTCCCCCAAATCTGAGCCTGTGATGACCTTGTTTTCACTTGTCAGGCTTTTTCAGCAAGGATGGATCCCCAAAATATACCGACCCCCCCAATTTATAATCATAGAAATAACCCTGCTCTTCCTTATTCGCTCTTCATTACTGAACATTTGTTGATAGATATGTAGTAGTAAGTTGAGGGTCCCGACAGGGGTATCCACTGGGGGCCGGGCACTCAATAAGGGCCAGTGGCGTAGCCAGGATTTCCACAAGAGGGGGGTTGGTTCTGGTCGTGACCAACTTTGAAAAAGTCTTGACAAGCAAAAAAAGGTCATTGTTATTTTTTCTTTTTTTCTACTATAAACATGCTGACAAGCAAAAAGGTCCTCAACGTACCAGCCAAAATCGTGTCCAAAAATATGCATGAAAATAAAAACACGTTAAAAATTTTTCCCGTCGACGGCCAAGGGGTTTGTAACCTCCTCCCCTTGGCTACGCCACTGGGGGTGGGGGCACGGGCCCTCCACTCGGAGCCGCCACTGATGTCACCCAAGTTCTTTGTCATGCGGGGCTCCGCCCTAGGCCTCGCTAAGAGGGCTCACGTCGTTTCTTATACCGTTAGGTTGATCAAGGGAGGTGCCCATCTCCGTTGGCTTAGCCACGGGGGGGGGGGCACTAAGGTGCCGGAACCCTCATATTCTGGCTTAGAGCGGTCGCGAGATTTGCGCAAAACCGTTATGATTTGGGGGTGGGGCGGTGGGTGAGATATTGATTTAAACTGAGATATTGATTTTAACGAAAACCTCCAATAGAGCTAGAGAAATAATCGAAAGAACAAATATATTCAATTAGTTACCCAAGTAAAATTCTTCAAACAGGCCCCTATCTAATGTTTGCCGACATTAATAAAGCAGAGGCCGATCTAGGGGGGTGGGTGGGTGGGTGGCGCAGGGGGTACAGATGTCCCCGGGCGCCGAGGTTGGGGCGTAAAAATTGGTTTAAGGTGGGGAGTTCCGTTACGGGTGATGACTTATTTGCTTGTCAGTGTACATTCGCGAATCGCGAAGTTGAATGAAGAGGAGACAAAATGGACAGAGCGGCGCCATTTTTTGGCTTCTTGGGATCTTCCTCAAGCTGATCGAGGGGACGCCACCAGCATGTTTTGTTCCCGGGCGCCGGACACCCCAGCTCCGCCCCAGTAGGGGCCTAATACAGTGCCGTGTGTAGGCCATTGTTTTCAGCTATTATTTTCAAAACATGACTGCATTGTAATCGCAATGTCTCTGAAAAGAAGCGCAGAGCCGTAACTGAAGTATTCGGCGCCCGGGGCAAGGTTTGAAATTTGTGCCCATAAATTCGGGTGACGACCCTTTTTTGTTACTCATTTGAATATTTGAATTTTACACGCCGCAGAAATATACGGTAAAGAAAAAAACATTTGTGTGCGAAATGCACCTCTCCCCCCCATGACGGCGCCCGGGGCAACCTGCCCCCTAGCTACGGCTCTGAAGAAGCGTTATTTTCACGTCTTGAAGACATTTCAGGATGTTCAACCAACACACGGTCAAGAAATTTTCAAATTTCTGTTTTCAATCGCTGAATATCTGTTTAGAGGCTAAAGGGGTGATCCAAATTGTTCAGTTTTATTTCTCAAAGAAAGATAATAATAATAATAATAATAATAATAATAATAATAATAATAATAATAAATTAATAATAGTAATAGTAATAATAACAGTAATACTACTACTACTACTACTACTACTACTACTACTACTACTACTACTACTACTACTACTACTACTAATAATAATAATAATAATAATAATAATAATAATAATAACAATAGGATAATACTAATACTAAAAGTAAAGTAAAGTAAAGTAAAATCTCGTGGATTTCTATAGCGCCTTGGAAAGCAGCACAACAGTAGCTGCTTATTCTTAGGCGCTCAGCCTCTCTTAAAATAGCTATAGGAAAGGTGTGGGATCAGCCAGGCAATAGTCAATATCCGAAGGGCAGTGAGGCTAGGTTGTTACAGCTATGGCGGAAATGATTTAAGAAACAGGAAGGATTTAAGCTTAGACCTGAAGACTTGAGGAGAAAGTGCAGGAATTATAGGAAATGAGGAATCAGATTTTATTGTTTGAAAGTGTCCAAGTGTGCGAAGGGAAGCTGGGATCGAGTTCCAGAGTTCAGGTGCAGCGTATGAGAAGGCACGGTTGCAAATTTTCAGGGATGATTGATTTAGCGGGCGTGACAGAGTGAGATGAGATGACGAACGTGTGGGTCGAGGAGGCTGAGGGATTAATAGTGACCTAAGGTAGACAGGTTTTGATGACTGAAGTGAGCTATTATCTTATATTGGATACGTTCAGTTATTTTAAGCCAATGTAATGATTTTAGTATGGGTGAAATATGGGAGAATTTAGGTGACTTAGTAACAGCAATAAGCAAGTGCATTTTGTATTGATTGCAATTTGTTGATAGAGGCTTTGGGAAGGTTATAGTAGAGGAGTTACAATAATCTAATTTGGAGTGGACTATTGAGGTGGCAATTGTGGAGGCAGTTTTAGTATCTAGGCAAGGACAAGGCGGCGAAGGTCACGAATATGAACATAGCAGGCTTTTGATAATTGGGAAATTTGTGATTCGAAGTTTAGAAAAGAATCAAATTTGAATCCTAGATTTCTAGCAGTTGGAACAGGGATTATTGTGGTGTCAGAAGCCAAAACTAGTTTAGGATTGTCAATTTTTTTGAGTTGTTGGGGTAGTCCAATTAAAAGAAACTCTGTCTTAGAAGGGTTAAGAGCGAGGAGATTAGATGACATCCAAGCAGAGATTGATGAGAATGCAGATTCAAGCTCAATAATAGAAGCATTGAATGAAAGAGGTGAGAAGGAAAGGAATAGCTGAGTGTCATCAGCATAGAGTTGGTGATTTAAATTAAGGGAATTGATTAAAGATGAGAGTGGTGTAGTGTAAAGGCTGAACAGTACAGGCCCAAGAACAGATCCTTGAGGCACTCCAAAATCTACAGTGTGAGATAGAGAAATTTGGCTAAGACAGGACACTTGAAAAGACCCGGGATTTAAGATAAGATGAAAACCAGTTATGAGCTATTTCAGATATTCCAAACCAGAGAGAGAGTCGTTCGAGCAGAATTTTGTGATCTATAGTATCAAATGCAGCAGAGAGGTCAAGGAGACAAAGGCCAGTAACTTGTCGGAAACCAATTGCGGTTAAGAGTCTGTCATGAATGTAGGCGAGAACGGTTTCAGTTGAGTGATGTTTAGTGTAGGCAGACTGATGAGCATTATATAGCGAGTTATTTGAAAGGTGTTCGGTCAGTCTAGAAAGCACAATTTTCTCAGTAAGTTTTGATAGAAGTGAAAGATTTGAGATGGGGCGATAGTTATTAAGATCTTCTCTGTCAAGACCAGGCTTTTTAGGAGAGGAATGACAAAAGAGTTTTTGAATGAAGATGGGAAAGTGCCTGAGGTAAGAGAGAGGTTAATGATTCTAGTTATGATAGGCGTAAGCACGATGGCACACTGTTTGAGTAAAGAAGTTATGGGATCTAGATCACATTGTTTGTTTGGGAGAGAAAGTAGCAGTTTGGATACCTCTTCATCAGTTGCAGGAGTGAAGCTGGATAAATTGCATGGGGTTGTGGGGGAGAAGGGTAATGAGGAGAGGTGGTTTGAGTAATAGTGAAAGACTTAAGGACACTAATCTTAGAGATTTTTGCAGAGAAGAAATTAGCAAAAGATTCAGCAAGTTCTGACAGAGAAATGGATTGAGGGAGAGGTTTTGATTCTTTGCGATGGAAAAGATCATTTACGGTTTTCCAGAGCTTACGTGGGTTAGAGCTATTTGTGGAAATGATGTTAGAATAGTACTTCTTTTTGGCAGATGTAAGGAGATTATGGTACCGGTTAGTGGCGGAACGAAGATTTAAAAGGTCAGATGGAGAATGTGTTCTATGGTATGTTCGTTCAAGACGTCTAAAATGACTTGAAAGCATGAATGAAAGAGTTATACCAGGGTTTGCTGTTGTGTGATGAAATAGGTCTTGTGATGATAGGAGCATGTTTATCAAGAAGACCGGATAACACAGAATTGTATTTATTGATCAGTGACGGCAGAGAAGTGGGGGTTAGTAATTAGTTCAGATGATTTAATGTTGTCACAGAACAAGGCTACGTCAATTTTGTTAAGACGGCGAAATGAGTAGGTGCCACGAGGCGGAGGAGTTGGCGAGCAGATACTAGAAGATGGGAAAATGATCAGAAGGAGAGAATTGGCTAATTGCTGAAATTGGAGATAGTGATGAAGAAGAAGACGTGATGAGCAAGTCTAAAGTATGTCCAAAAGTGTGAGTAGGAAGAGATATGTGTTGTGTGAGGTTAGTCTGAGTGAGCAGTTGTATGAATTGATAGAGTTGGGATCATCACACTTATCAACATGTACATTAAAATCACCGGTAATTAAGAACTCATGTGGAGTTGTAGCTGCAGAGCCTAAAAAGGAGGAAAATAGGAATGTCATGAATGAGGTTGAATATTTTGATGATGTAGGGGGGCGGTAAATGTTAAAAATAGTTAGTTTTGAGAGAGGAAGATTGAGAGTGACAGATGAACATTCAAATGAGGAGAAATTAATTGATGAGGAATTGCTAATTTGTATATGATCGCGAATAAGGAAAGCGGTGCCTCCACCTAAATTACTAGAGCAATTGGTAGACTTTTTTGAACGAGGAAAACTTAGGAGGAGAAGCCAGGTGGGGTTACCTCAATCAGTAATAATAATCAGTACTAATAATAATAATAATAATAATAATAATGACGCGAAAGGAACAGACGTTTATAATAATAATAATAATAATAATAATAATAATAATAATAATAATAATAATAATAATAATAATAATAATAGTAATAATAATAGTAATAATAATAGTAATAGTAACGTCTAAAGTGGTTCAGGAGGGTTTGCCCTGGGTGAGAACCGCTGTTGTAGATAGGCTGACTGAAACACGACTTACTTGTCAAATTGCCTCTTTGTAAAATCCCTAGCAAGTATTGACTCAGTACCTGACAGGCGGAGATGCCAAACGAACCAAGTGCCGACGATGCCAACGCCATCCACATGACAAAGTCAACGCCCGCCGACTTCTGCGTTCTGCATCGGACTTTAAAAGCAGTAAAGGTGCGACAGGGAACGTGGTTTTTTTTTGTCCCGTACGGTCATAGAACTGAAATACAGGTGAATTTTTCTCCCACCTGTTTCAGAATATTCAAGGTAAAACCGCCGGCTGCCAATGCCTGCGGACTTCTTTTTTAGTCAAGTTTTCTTCACGCCGTATTCATGTATGTGTAGGCCTATACACGTGCAAGTGCGCACGGTCGATGGGTTCAGGTAGCCCTACGCGATCAGGTAATCACAATTACGACAGGTAGGCCTTCGGTTATACAGGTGGCGTGCTCAGGTGAGAATAGACCGGCACTTTTACCTGAGTTGGCAGGTAGAATTTTTTACACCTGTAGTAATCTAATGAACATTGATAAAAAAAGACAGGTGAAGTCCGATGTTGAGGATCATTGTCACAGGTAATTCAGGCGCTTATTGAAAGCCACAACCCAGATTACAACTTTTGCTGTAAAAGGTCAAAAGGCGACGATCTCTTGTTCTCTTTCCAGTTCTTTTCTCGGAACCGGCGCAAAGAATAATAATGATCATTTCTAGGAATCAATTTTTCTGCTTTCAAGAGTCTCACTTACAGTAGAAGGACGATTTTAACTCAAAAACCTCTGATACAATAATTAATTAATCTTAGCTGCTAACTTTTCCTGTTACGCTCTATTGGAAACTTGATAACAAGGGTTCCACAACAAATGTTTGGATCACATTAATTATTAGCGTCACTTGAGTGTCAGAAAGATATTTAACAAATTCTAAAACTGCCTAATGACATACAGTAATTCGAAAGGCTAGAATATCGCGCTAAGTCATATGTCCTTGAAAAAGTAAAAATGATAGAATATATATTTTTTAAGGTATCAAATTCAAAACATGTTAATGATATTGATGTTAGTATATCTTATGTGTATGCCTCTTGGCATTTTCATACCAAATCTGTGTATAGGGGACCTAAATGTGAGTTAAAACAATGATTTCTTTCATTCTCGGTCCAAATAAGATTAAAAGATAAGCAGGAAATGGCCAGCTTCTTTTTTCCTGGCCCCAAAAAGTATTTTCCAGAAGAAAAAGTCGGAAAACTAATATTATCGAACCAACACCAAAATTGGTAAAAGAGCTTAGAAAATATTTTTGGGTCAAAAATCTGGAACTCTCTCCCTCTGGTTGTCAGATCTTCCAATAAAGTTTGAAAAAACTGAGCATTTTCAGATCTAGGCTTAAAACACATTTCTTCCAATTAGCATTTCCTCCATAGTCTGTCTTGCTGTTTCCCTCTGACTGATATCTGGAATGACCTGGTATTTTTCGGATGGATTTTAATGTAAGGGGCACTGGGACGGCCCCCATCCTGGATGGGATCAGTCGTGAGATTTGCGCAAAACCGTTGAGAGAATTTTTGGGTGGGACCGGGGAGATTAGGTAGGATGGTGGAAACAGAATCGATTATTTCGCTTGTAGTAGCCTATTTTTACCCAGAACGTCGAAGTGCCCCCCCCCTTTTGCGGAATCCTGGCTGCGCCACTGTCAGACACCAAGGGAGCCGTGTACATGAAGGGAAGTCGAGACCTTGTTTATTGGCGGTGACGATTGTTTGTTATAAATCACCAAGATCACAATTATTCATCGTTACAACCCTCGCCAACATAGGTCAGCGGGCGGCATTGTGATCTTTCGTCGGTGTCCCAACTGCGGTGCGGCTTCACTAGAGGCCGCATTGCGGGCGAGCTTGCCGACGAGTTTTTCTGGCGAGTTTTCCCACAGCAGCGAGTGACGCAGACCAGTCTAATGTCGTGCTAATACAGAGACAGATTCGGAGACAAATGTGATAGCATTCTATTATTCTATTTCTATATTATTATATTATTATAATATATTAGATATTCTATTCTATTCTATTCTACATGACGATTTATATAGCGCGGTAACCAGTAGCGTCATTTCACACTTTTCTTGGGGCAAGATAATTTTTGGCCAATTTTGGGCAAATTTTTGCCAATTTTGAAAAAATTGTACATTTTTTACATTTTTGTGCAAATTTTTTGCAAATTTTGACGATTTTTTTTGCACATTTCACATTAATTAATGTATTTAATACATTATAAATTATTTCTTCATTTCCTTGGGGGCCCACGACCCCATGCCCACCCCCAAATGACGCCCCTGGCGGAAACGTAGCTGGGGCCAAAATCAAGAGCGCTTTACATAGAGCAATCGTACGATCTCTCAAAGAGGTGCGTCTTAAGTTCGATGGCGAACGACTCGAAGGAGGTGACCGCAGTCGCCGTCGAGTCCGGGAGCGCGTTCCATGACAGAGGGTTGCCTCGTGTCACGAATCTCTCCCCGAATTTCGCGGTCTTCGATGGGGGGGGGGCATGTAGTAGGGGACGCGTGCTGGATCTCAGCTGAAGACGTCGGTGACAACTACTTTATTACTAATCACAGTCATTGGTGGTGTAGCCACGGATGGGGGTTGGGGGGGGCACACAGAACAGGGCCCCTAGAATAGGGCTAGAATAAGTCTTAAGACTTGCGCAAAACCGTTGAGAATAAATTCCAGGGGAGGGGAAGGGAGGAGGTGCGTAGAATATTATTAGATAAGAATCTTTGGAGCCCACAGAAAATTTTTTCCAAGGGGGCAAAGCACAGCTGTAACGGCTAGTACAGGCCTATTTTAGGAAGGTTTTCAAAAGCAAAATTTGACAATTTTAAACGATTGCCCGACTACCGGATAAAATCCATACAAAATCAGGTACTGTCATGTCTTAATTGAGACTGTTTTGGTGTAAAAATAATTAAAATATTGGCTAAAGCCAGAATATAGTTAGGTACAAAATATATTTGCATTTTACAGGGTGAGGGCAAGTGCCCCCTCTTGCCCCACTATGGGTGCCGATGATTAGAATAGATATAAGCATGGGCATCAATATGCCAAGTAGAGCAGAAATATAAGATGCGCTATACAAATGCTACATTACATTACAGGAACTTCTTGATGACGTGTTTACTTTGCTTGTGGATTTTCACTCGAAGATGTCTCGATGTGCCCCCCCCCATTCCGGAACCCTGGCTACGCCACAGGACTCACAATCGAACATCGGCAAAATTTTAAAAAATTGGAAATTCCAGCAGCTAAAAATGCCAGGTAGAACACAAAGGCAGTGGTGCGACATCTCAAAGGAATTGACCCGATTTTTGCACACAGGCTAAAGAAATTTTTATACTCCTAGACTGAAGTTAAATAACACATTCTTTTAGGTTGTCAAACCAGAGCCTCCCCCCACCACCACCACAAGTCGGACAACTCCTCGATCTCTCCTAAAACCAACCTTAGACCCATCGCCTGCCCCCTAGGCTGCACCGCAGCCCTTTCAGGAAAACCCCACTTACATCACCTTCCTAAACACCAGACCTATAATAAGACTAAAGAAAAAAATAATACATCTCTCTCCATCGACATTAAAAGGGGTTTGACCACTCGGTCAGGTGTAGGCTACGCGTAGATAAAATAATTAACCGTTCATTTGTAAAAGGAAATGAATCTCAACCGCCTGAATGGCTAATGTTCTTCCTACCACAGGCTTCCGATGCTTAAAAGAAAAATTAAAACTTAACATAAAAATAGCAGTTGCGTCCAGTGGTGTAGCGATGGGGGCAGTGGGGGCGAACCGCCCCGGGCGGTACTTGCCCTATAGAGGCGGAATTTTCGAGATTTTCGTATTTTTGAATTGAGATCAGTTTTTTTGCTTTTGACACCGTTTTTTGCTTATCAGGAAATTTTGGAGGGGGCATTTTTTTCTCGCCCCGGCGGGCGGCATTTTGCCTCGCTACGCCACTGGTTGCGTCCACACAAAAGGACTGGCGTCATAAACTTAGTGTGTTTATCTGCAAGGCAATAGATGCTACCCCGACGACTGCTCTGAATTTACGCTCAACTGGCCATACAAAGCTTTTACGAATATAGTCTTCTTTTTATTCTTCCTGGTTTGCGTGTTGGAAGTTGGACATTGTGTCCACAATACTTGAGAAACAAGTTTGTCGTTGGAAAACTTTCACCTCAGAATAAAGCCGTCTAGGCTACCGAGTGACTGCAGTTTCAGTCTGACTTCTTTTTGGGACCGAAAATTTGCGAGTGATAGGAAAGATCGAGGAGTGATACGAAAAGAATCAAACCAACAGCGCAAACGATATTCATCATTGTATGTTCATGCCCGACAATAGAATGATGCGTGCAATTTCTGTGATTCTGATGCTGATGCACATCACTGGAGGTAGGCAACGCATTTATACTATAGCCTATAGGCTAGTTTATTCAATATCTCATTCGTACGGATAACTTTCTGACGACTTCAGCTAACGAACAGAGGACCGTAAGCATTAACGAATGCTCGGTTAAATCTGAAATTCGTTGCTGTTTGAAGTCGATTTCTAAGTTTGCTGAAACGATTACGAAGTCTTCTTTGCCGTCGCAGTTCGGCTGAAAAATTGTAAGCCGTTACACAGTCCTGACTGCGGTAACTTCTGCTCTTGAAGGTGCCCATGGCTAATTTTCTGAATAATCAGAGTCGTTACGGCATACGATATTACCCAGGGTTCCGAAATAGGGGGCACATCGAAATTTTTTATAGTGAGAAAGGTCTCACGTATTCTCTTCGATCGCATTTCTCGACGGCTTTGCGCAAAACCCACGACTGGCCCAAGCATGATGACTACTACTACTACTACTACTACTACTACTACTACTACTACTACTACTACTACTACTACTACTACTACTACTACTACTACTACTACTACTAATAATAATAATAATAATAATAATAATAATACTGTACAGTATATAGAGTGCATAAGATTTATTTTGACTTTAGCTACTCAAGCGCAGTCCACAACTCGAGGACAGACGGATAGTAAGATGGTGACTAACGCATCATCAACAGCAACAGCAACCGCGCCAACAGCGTCTTCATCATCGAAGTCTGGATCTGAAACTCATCCGTCGAATACAATCAGCGACTATTCGAATGTATTCGTAACCGATGGACTTTCGGTTACTTCGGCGATAGCGCCCCTGCAGATTGTTACAGCCACAGAAACAACTCGTACACTTAACCCTTCTCCTGTTTTCACACCAACTAGGCTCTTGTCATCACCATCATCAACAACAGTAACAACTACAATAACAAACATTGCGAGAATGTTCCCAACACCAACCCCCTTTCCTACAATTCGTCCAACGTATTTAACAACGAACATGCAAACAAATCCTTCAACTAGAGGAACCACGTATTTAACACTCTCATCATCATCCGCAGCAACAACAACCACTACTACTACTACTACTATTAATACCCTGTTTTCAACTCTTCCGACTCTTTATCCAACAACAACAACGACCCTATCACCAATAACGACCCCAACTCTTCGTAGGACAAATACAACCACCCCCTCTCCAACTAATTCAATTGTTACACCTATACCAACTCCAACAAGGGCCACAACTAATCCGACTACTACGACGACTCTTTCTCCAACAACTACTACGACCCTATCACCAATAACGACCCCAACTCTTCGTAGGACAAATACAACCACCCCTCTCCAACTAATTCAATTGTTACACCTATACCAACTCCAACAAGGGCCACAACTAATCCGACTACTACGACGACTCTTTCTCCAACAACTACTACGACCCTATCACCAATAACGACCCCAACTCTTCATAGGACAAATACAACCACCCCCTCTCCAACTAATTCAATTGTTACACCTATACCAACTCCAACAAGGGCCACAACTAATCCGACTACTACGACGACTCTTTCTCCAACAACTACTACGACTAAACTTGCTGCTCCAACAACGACCACAACTCATTATCCGACTACTACGACCACTTTTCCTCCAACAACAACAACGACTAAACTCGCACCAACAACGACCACAACTCTTCATCCGACCCTCTCTTCAACTGCAACAACGACGACCCTATCACCAACAACGACTGCAACTCTTTATCAAGCAACAACCGTAACGATTTCTCCAGCAACGACGACAGGTAATCTCAATAGGTGGCAATACTGCCACTAAAAGCTTACCTGTAACGAAAATCTGGTCGATAGATGGCCATCTGTATGTTAATCCTGAACTTTACTGAGTACCGGTAGGCCGGCCTAATCAATCGAATTCCCATGCATGAACATGTAAAACTCAGTGCCTCTTTCAGTGGGAAAACAGGGAAACGACGTTCCCGCGTTTTTTGCCAGATTCGATGTGCAATAATTTGATTGTTTTAATTACAATCGATTCTTTTATCTCTTCCCGTTTCTTTTGATGAGTTTTTACTCATCAACGCTTTTTGACATGTGATGTGCACAAGAAATCACCATCGTCACTAAAAATACAAAAAAAATCAAAACGTTTTAGTGACCCGTAGGGATTTCTCTCTACGGCCCTGGAAATGAGTTCCCAAACCTTTTGCCCGATAAAAAAGTACTAGTTAAACCTGTTTTCAAATAGTTACTTCGGTCGCTGTTGAACACCTAATAGGACTTAAGACCATATCATGAGTTTACACAGCGCTGGGAATTGACCCGACGCTCATCAGAAGCGCATGTCTAACCACCCAAAGCATTCTCGCAAACGAAATTTGCTGATTTATTGCTGAAGATTTTAGCTGGAACTGGCACTGGCGTAAATATGGACGAAAAAGTGAGTTGGGGAAGGAGGGGGGAACCCCCTGTGCATTTCCACTCCAGTATGGCAACCTCTCAAAAGTAGAGGGGGCTCGAGCCTAGAGGCCTCATAGAAGCTTACGCATATGGATTGGTCAACGTTTTTTTGCATGCCAAAGAGTTCAGAAGTCTGTTCTCTGACTTCTCTCTGTCTGCTGGATCGTACGACGAAGTTGAACAGACGACCTTTTCATTTACACTTAGTACACTACGCATACATGTAAGTTCATCGGCTCAGCCACGAGGGGGAAGCCCCCTATTCAGGAATCCTGACCACGCCGCTGCCTAATTATTTCCAGCTGGACTCTCCTACACAGTCAATATCTTTGACTGACCACAGGAATTGCATCTCTCTGTGCTATTCCAGCACTGTGTCAGGAATACGTACAGCTTATAAGTAAGGTATTTAGTTCAACTAAGACTGTTGCTGCTGTCACTTATTCAAGCAAGCAAGCAAGTCTCGTCGATTTCTATAGCGCCTTGGAACACAGCACAACAGCAGCTGCTTATTCTTAGGCGCTCAGCCTTTCTTAAAATAGCCATGGGAAAGGTACGTGATTAGCCAGGCAATAGTCAACATCCAAAGGGCAGTGAAGCTAGGTTGTTACAGCTTTCATATATATTCTTCCAGGAATGACTGAATGCGTGAATATTACTTGTCAAAATGGCGGAACGTGCGATCAAGATGGCTGCCGTTGTTCGCCGGGTTTTACAAACACAAGCTGCGAAGTCGGTGAGAATTTTATAGCAGATTAAATTTAATCGATTTATCTCATAATTTGTGTTTCCTTGGTTCAGAATGTAAGTCTACAAATGGTTTCATGATAATGTTTATAATAATAATAATAATAATAATAATAATAATAATAATAATAATAATAATAATAATAATAATAATAATGTTAATAATAATAACAATAATAATGTTAATAATAATAATAATAATAATGTTAATAATAATAATAATAATAATAATAATAATTGGATTTTAAGGGAATTAATAGGAACTAAAGTAGGATCTATTTTGTATTGTATCCTGTATTGAGAACCACTGTCACTCATACAGCCCGCTAGGCCCCTATTGCAGCCACTTTTTGTCCATTAAAATTTACACCTGTTATACTTTTCTTTAAACACCACAGTTTTCCCCTACGCCCACATATTCGGCTACGACTGCCATTGTCAGGGTCTGCCATTTTTTGCCCATTATGAAGTAAAGATGTGAATTATAGGACCATAGGCCTATACAGAATAATTTCTGATGCAGTAGTGAATCGGTATTAGGCCTATGTTTCACTTGGTATCTATCGCCTAATTGAAATTTCCTGTTTTTTAGAGATAAACGAATGCGAAGATCAACCGTGCTATCCTTTCGGCAACTGCACTGATCTTATCGCAGATTACAACTGTACCTGTTTACCTGGATTTACTGTCGACAATAGCAGCAATAAAATATGCCACAGTAAGACTACCTGCTTTAACCCCTTAACTGGGTGCCCCGAGCAACACTCGTCCATTTTACATTGAGTTACAAATAGTTGCCCAGCTAAGGTGTTAATCAGATAAACCTGCCAATATATATATATATATATATATATATATATATATATATATATATATATATATATATAGTATTGCCAAAGTCAATATTGATTATCGTTGCAGGATTTAAAGCAATGAAGATTGACAAAATCGAAACTGTGGTTGTTGCCGGTGAATGTGTTTAATTTGCTGAGATTTTTGCTTAGCCTATCTATTCACCGATTTTTCAATAATCCCCTACCATTGACGTCTGTTATACGGTGAACCTGTAGTACTTGCTATCTCTTAAGAATACTGTTGTTTATTGTTGACTTACAGATATCGACGATTGTCAGATAGATGGCGAACAACCAATCTGTTACGATA
Source organism: Metaphire vulgaris (assembly GCA_018105865.1). Lineage (NCBI taxonomy): Eukaryota > Metazoa > Annelida > Clitellata > Crassiclitellata > Megascolecidae > Metaphire > Metaphire vulgaris. The sequence continues at coordinate 1,804,746 of CM030842.1, forward strand.
ACGGAACGTGTCGTGACGGAATTCAGATGTTCTTCTGCGACGGATGCCAAGCGGGCTCCGACGAATACTTTACGGACGTCCGTTGTCAAAACGGTCAGAGGGTTATTCCTCAGTATGACAGCCAAGATACGACCGTACGTTAGGTCCCACAACAAGTCACGCGTATTATACATGTCCGTATTTTATGTCCAAAAATAAAATACGCGTATTTTACGTATTTTAAGTCCAAAAAAATAAAATACGCGTATTTTACGTATTTTATGTCCAAAAATTAAAATACGCGTATTGTACGTAAAAATACGCTGACGGTGGCGTCAAGCTGGAACATACGTCTGCGGTTCTCTATTATAATATCTGTAAACCGTTGTGATTACGTCATGGTGAAAACGTTCCGGTTGTGCCAATGACCACAGCTTCGAGCGATGACTGCTCGGTTTATTGTTTCAGAAACGAGGACAAATACAGTTCCAGAAATTTTCGACTTCAGCAAGAGAACCGGACCCATTGCCGGCGGATCAGCTCTCTACTTCACAGGACAGAACCTCGACAAGTTACCGATAGTCGGAGTCAATTTTCACGCTGCGGCTTTTGGACTGGAAGACCTCTTCGCAAGCCTAGCCCGGGGCTCGGTGTATGAACTCTTCTTGCTTGCATACTCACAGCTTAAATAGTAGCGCTAGAAAACAAAGTAGCACCAGATAACGAAGGAAGCATAGTTTTTGGCCATGTATTTTTAATCAAAATATTTTAAAATACGAACTTTGTCAAAAGTGCTAGCCATTCACACGTCTGCCAATATCATTCTCTGTAGTTTAAAAATGTTCTTAAAAATGTCCAATTTACGCATTAGAGAATACCACAGGCAAAATTCTGAATGCCAAGAACTTTTGATCTACAAGAGATAGTGCCCTAATTTTTGAAAAAAACTTGATTATCAGGTGCTCTTCACTTCTCTGTCAAAAGTGCTAGCCATTCACGCGTCTGCCAATATCATTCTCTGTAGTTTAAAATGTCCTTAAAAATGTCCAATTTACGCATTAGAGAATACCACAGGCAAAATTCTGAATGCCAAGAACTTTTGATCTACAAGAGAAAGTGCCCTAATTTTTGAAAAAAAAACTTGATTAGCAGGTGCTCTTCACTTCTCTGTCAAAAGTGCTAGCCATTCACACGTCTGCCAGTATCATTCTCTGTAGTGTAAAAATGTCCTTTAAAATGTCCAATTTACGCATTAGAGAATATCACAGGCAAAATTCTGAATGCCAAGCACTTTTGATATAAAACTACAGAGAATGGTGTTGGCAGACGTGTGAATGGCTAGCACTTTTGATTTCCCTACCATATCCCAAGGGTTACCCCTACCCCTAGCCCTATGGGTACCACTACCCCTAAGGGTACCCCTACCCCTATGGGTACCCATTCTCCTACCCCTATGGGTACCCCTACCATTAAGTTTATTCGAATGCCTCTGGACAGAATGTTACTAAATTATAAGAAGTGTTAATGTTCAAAATTTCATGCATTTATCCACAAAATGAACAATCATACGGCTTATCAACTGTACTAGAAGCAGATGATAGTGATGGCTTTGTGTTGGATAGGCTTAAATTCTTGCAAACAGCCCACTTGGAAGACCAATTACTAGAGCAACAGCGAGAGTTGCATGCAATATGGAAACATTAGCGAAACAAAGAAAGTGCAACATGAAAGAGTGCAAACGCAGACTCTACAGATAGAAATAAATGCAAATTGACGTTGGCCAAAGGTAAATACAAAGGTATTCTTGGCAGTTGCATAGACAGGGTTCCGGAATTGTTAGAGGGAGCAATTCAATATTTGACAGTGTAGGGCTGTAGGCTAAAAACGGTGAACGAGGAAAAATGTTCGCCAAAAGTCCTCAAACACATTCAACATTCGCTCCGGTCATCCTATATCTATCCCACTCCCGAACATTTCTCAACGGGTTTTGCTCAAATCCCAAGACTGGCCCACCCAGATTAGGGGGCGCCCCTCGCCCATCCACCCGCGGCTACGCCAGTGAATCTTGGAGTAAATAGTCTGGTAGAAGATGTTGGCCGTGAAGAAAGAATATATTTGTCTGCCTAAGTCAGGGGTGTCAAACTCATTTCATATCGCGGGCCACATAAAAGTCATTGTGGTTGTCGCGGGCCGGATTTGTAGGCCTACATAACATTAACACGAACTATACAGTAGGCCTATTAGACAAAACAGTATATAAAAAGGCGTGTTCAAGAATCATTTCAAATATTTTTATTTCCTCTCTATCTTATGTACACAACTTGAATTTCATAAATGTCAGTTCCGATTTTTATATATGTACTTTTAAACACGCATTAAATAAAGTAACTTTGCTTAAGCATAAAGTTTATTTCCTTGTATTCAGCCACACGCACGCGGGCCGGATGAAAAGCCTTCGCGGGCAGTATCCGGCCCGCGCGAGGGTCCTGTGTTTGACACCACTGGCCTATAAGTGATTCGGTTTGACGTTCATTGTGTTATACAGGCGCCCTAATTCTTTCATCGTAATCACTCCTAAGGCGAACTATACTTACGCCGATCGCAGCCTGACGATGTCAGTTCTCAGCTACGGAGGTCGCGAGATCAAACTTCCAGACTACCTGACTTTCCAATACAAGGGAAATCCTACAATCACTAACGTCCTGCCAAACACCATACCGATCATGTGGGAAAATTTCTATCTTTGTTGCAATATGTTACGAACTTACGAAGACTTACGAAGACTATGCTTTACAACAGTCTAATGGGAATGCTTTGGGAATGCCTTGCGCATTATGAATTGGCATTATAGAAGCGGTAGCGTTTAGAAAGGGGGCAGTGGCGTAGCGTGACTTTTGGGGGCCCGGGGGGCATCTTTGCCATGGGGGCCCCAAGTTTCGAGCTGACGAGCAAAAAAACGTTATCGCCTCCTTTTTCAGCCTGACGAGCAAAAAAAAGGTTGTCAGCACATCATTTCTAGGGTTAAATTAGGGTTAACCCTAACCTAACCCTAGCTTAGACCCCTCTTCGGGGGCCCCCCTCGCCAGGGGCCCGGGGCTGTCAACAAAGTGCCCCCCCGCCCGCCCCCGCGTTACGCCACTGGGCAGTGGCCCCGGGCGGGTGGTTCCGGGCGCCGACCAGATAGGGGAGCCAGATAGGGGTGCCAAAATTGATTCGATGACCTTTTTGCTCGTCAAACATTTTTACATTTTTATCGACTTAGTCCCGACTAATTATCTAATTATCTATAACTAATTATCTGCACGCCTCCGTATAGAAGTTACCTTCAAAGTTACCTTCAAAGTTACCTTCAAAGTTACCTTCAAAACCATCAAAGTTACCTTCAAAGTTACCTTCAAAGAATTGGTGCCATAAAAGTACAAAAGTACATTGTTGTTATTATCAATCAATCAATCAACTTCTATGGCGCCACTATCATCATAATTCCCTGGGCATCAGCCGATGGCGCGCCAAATCCAAATTGAATTAGAGCCAGGTCAAGCCGGAAAAGATCAATCAGAAACGGTAGTGAGCAATCTAAGGGGGATAAGCCAAGGGAGGTGACTCTTCAATATTTTGGGATAAAATCGGCGAACGATCAAAAATGTCGCCAAGAAGTCTTATTCTTGATAGCATCATTATCATTGTCGCTGCTACAGTTTATATGCTTCCTGTATTCATCGAGAATTCCATGTTTTGAGCGATTGTGTGTGTGTGTGTGTCATGTAGAGGAGGTGTCAGGTTGACAGTTTATGGCAGCAATCTCAATACCGTCTCCACTGCAGACATGAACGTCACGTACGAGACAAAGGATCCGCAGGGAAATGTCAGCAGAACCCCTCTGCTCGTGGTCTGTCCTGGTCATTCTTCGTTGTACTTTTTCTACTAATGTCCGCTGAAAGTTATTCACAGAGTAATTCAGTCTCGATAGGTTGATTTTATAGACAAAGAATCATCAACTTTGCGAACTTAAGCGTATAGTGCAAATAAAGATTCAAAGAACAACCATGCATCGATCGATTACAGATTAGGCTACAGTGCTACCATCAGAAGTAACATCAGAAGCGCAAGCCACTGGGTGCAGAGATGTCAATGGGTTGGTTAACTCATGGGTTGGGTTGGATTGGGTTGGGTCAGACTTTTCCATATTAATGGTGGGTTGGGTTGGGTAAGAAAATATATGTCATGGTTTAAGAAACTGTAATGTATTATTACAGTGGGTTGGGTTTGGTCAAGTAAACCAATTATCGACATGGGTTGGGTTGGAGATTTGATGGGTTGGGTTGGATTGGGTTCTAATAAATGGACCCATGGACATCTCTGAATGAGTGCATAGCTGAAGAGAGATACAGTAGAACTTCACTATAACGTATCTTCGGTAAGAACGTACCGCAATGTACGACCCGTGTGGTGCGCTACCGTATTGGATGTCATAGGATATAACGTACCTCGGATTTACGTAACGTACTAAATTTTACAGACCCACTATAAGCACATTATAACGAAGTTCTACTGCATTAAGCGGAGAGGCGTGGGAAGAAAGTTAATTCCTCTGTCATTTCTATTTCGTTTTAGCTTTGCCATATTGACGAGTCGAACTCCACTGCTATTATCTGTCCGCTGCCGCTGTTAAATCTGCCGGAAGAAATTGCCAAGGATTTGATCTCACACGCCAACGACTCAGCGGCGTCAAACTCCAGAAGCAAGCGCCATGCGAGCGAGAGAAACCGCCGAAAGCCCATCTTTCCAAGCCGTAGTAGTAGTAGTAGTAGTAGTAGTAGTAGTAGTAGTAGTAGTAGTAGTAGTAGTAGTAGTAGTAGTAGTAGTAGTCGTAGTAGGAAGCGGCGAGTCAAACGCAAAGCCCCTGCAACCTACGCTGCCGGGAGCAGCTCGGTTACGCTGTATCTGGGCATCCTTCTCGATAGCTACGTGAAATACGAGAACATAGGCAAGTCGTTGCCAAACGTCACCATCAGAATGACCCTCGACCTGCCACTCATTGACAGCAGCAGCAGAGTCCAGGAATACACAACGGAACCAGTATCAATATGGGTAAATAAGACGCAACTTGGTGCGGTCCATTAATTATGTCGACAATTTTTGGACAATTTTTGACCCAATTTCCCCCTTGTTAACAACTGTCAACTTTCTGTGACCCCCTATAATTATGTCAAAAATTTGAGACTCGCTAAGATCAGTGACGGGTGTTCCTATAACAAGTTTAGAAGGTTATTATTTTTTGTGTGGCGATAACTTTCCCCCTTTTGCTCATCAAGTGTCAAAATTATCACTTTTTTGCTTGTCAGGATTTTCTTCGTTGTAGTAAATAGTATTCCATGAAATTTCCTATTTTTTATATTTTGTAAAAAGTGAAATTGTTGATGTCAACTTATCTTGGCCCACCCGGGCCACCCCTCCCCTGTCAACAACTGTCAAACTTTATCAAACCCCTCCCCTATTTTGTTGACGTAATTAATGGACAGTCCCTCGTATCTAAAGTCTATTGTGACGTTTGATTTATCCCTAGATGCCGTATCTCTTGTCATCTATACAGTAGCCTATAGTAGAACTTCGTTATAATGGACTTGGTTATAACTTATAAGTTCAACTTATAACGTACTGTATACTCGCTTGTAAAGTATCGCAATGTACTGGGGGCGGTGTGACGCGCCACCGTAGGCTGTTAGATCTTTGATCATGGTCTGCATTTTGACCAGCGATAGAAAATCAATGAACAAAATTTGCCGTATTCGAAAGGATGCCGGTCCTTCTATGTTTTTAGGAAACAATTTGAAGCTTGCGTGTTCCGCGGATGACTACAGGGTAACGGTCGGCAACGGAACGTGCACAGTCGTTGGGTTGACAGACAACGAGCTTAGAGTAACGCTTCCACCCGACAAGCCAGAAGTAATCGAAAATTCAACCGACCAGTACTTCTGTACTGACAGCCTACCTCTCTTGGTTGGTAATTACCGAATTTAGCATATTAGGCCTAAACTGTTTTTAGGTGACAAGCAGAAGTTGGAATAGACTCAATAGAGTGACTAGAGGAATGTATGAGTGACAGTGGTTTTCAAGTTTCAAAGCACAAGGAATCCTACTAAACCATTTAAAATCCAGTTTTTATAATAATGATAATAATAATGGTAATAATGATAATAATGATAATAATAATCCTCATCATCATCATAATCATTATAAGTGCATGATGATTATTATTGTTATTAATATAAGTATTATTATTATTATTATTATTATTATTATTATTGTTGTTGTTGTTGCTGCTGCTGCTGTTGCTGTTATTATTATTATTATTATTGCCTACTGTAACTTGAACGTATCTGGAAGTTCTATAATAGAAGTTCCATAGTCTGTTGTAGCCTATAATTAGCAATATGATTAGCCATATGGTTAGACCATACTTATTTTTATAATAATAATAATAATATTATTATTATTATTATTATTATTATTATTATTATTTTTATTAATATTTTTATTTTTATCAATATTGTTTTTATTATCCAGTAGTTATCGTTTTGATAATGCTCATAGGTTAAGGTAATCAATGCCACTTACCTGGTATACTGCGTCCGTTATCCTAATCCGGTTCCGGCGTGGATCGTCGCGGTCGGTGCCTGCGCGGGGATCCTCTTACTGGCGACGGTCGTTGCCGGCGTCTGCTGCTTCGTCTGGGTCGCCCGACGCCGAAGAAGAAGGACGCAGAACAACAGTCGGCGTCTCGCAGGCGGCCATCGAAGACACGGGAGGGACTCCACCGGTGGATCGGATCCAGTCGACGGAATGACGCGTTCACGGCCTTCCGCCGTCTCCTCGAAATCCAGATCCGAGGTAGACAACGAAAGCGAAGGATCCCGCCGCCGCGGATATTCAAGACGACCTAATAACTACCAACCGGATGACGGAACAATGTCCGAGATTCGGTCGGACATTTCCGCCGATAGACTCGGCGACGCTTCGCCCGGACCGATTGGTCCGGTCGAAGAAGGGTCGGGTCGAAATGGAACGGGGAGGCGAACGGATAGCGTCAACAACAACGACAACAACAACAACAACAACGCAGCGGGATCGAGTTCAGACTGGCGTGAAACCATGAAATCGTTCTTCGGACGTTCGTTTTCGGAAAATGGTTCGAGCAACAATAATTCTGCAGAAATGGGGACGCGGTTGCAAACCATGGCAGCGAAAAGCCAAAACGAGGCTCGGATTTCCCAGACCGAGGACGCCGATAGCGGTTCGAATTTACACGGATCTCTAAAAGAGGCGAGTACTCCAGATACGTCAACGACGAGATAACTCGACCGGAAGTTAGGTCCGGCGACTTCAGTCGGCAGATCGACGACAATGATGACGACGAGAGGTCACGTGGATCGGGCGGCGGCGGCGGCGGCGGCGGCGGTGGTGATTATGATGTCATCGCGTCGTATCCTCGGAACCTTTCCAAGTTCCACTTCGGACCGTCGCTGCATCCCGATTCTCCGATGAGCAGGGCGATCTACCGGATGAAGCGAGCGAAAGGAACCTCGGACGCCGTTCCGTTGGACTTCAAAGCGGCGCTTTACGGCGGTCTGAACACAGCGAAACGAATCAGCTACACGCGACCGAATACCGTTGACAGAGACGACGACGACGACAGCCGCAGCGCCGGCGGCAATAGGTCATAATCAGTGGCGTAGCCAAGGGGCGTTTGGGGGTTAAAATCCCCCTTGGGCGCCGACGAGAAATGTTTTTAAATGTGTTTCCATGCATTTTTATTTTCGGACGCGGTTTTGAGGGTAAAACCTCCCTTTGGGGCTGCCGACCCAAATTTTTTAAGCGCCATAGGCGTGACGACTCGTTTTGCCTGTCAGCATCTGAAAAGGAAAAATTTGAGAAGGAAAAGACACTGTAGGATAGATACACAGGATGACGTTTTTTGCTTGTCAACATTTTTCCAAAGTTGGTTACGGTCAAAAGTCAAAAGTCAAAGCAAAACCCCCCTTCCGGAAATCCTGGCTACGCCACTGGTCATAATTATATCCAAGCGAATTCGACATCTGTCAGCCATGTCAATCGACATTGTACACGGTTTTTCAAGAGTCTACTCTCCACCTTATAGCACTCCAACCGACTACACATTCTTGACTCAAAGCAACGATTGCGTAATTCCGTATCCCTCCTTCTAATCAAAATAATCGTCAAGCAAATCTATAGCGCCAATATAAAATGCCTTTAGCATCAGCCAATGTTGCAGAAAATAAAATAGGCCTAAGAATTACAGAATGGTGACGTGAAGAGGTTGTCTGTTCGGCGGGGGCTTCAAACGAAGGAAGATGGGCCAAACAGGAACAGCTTATGACTTACACAGTGTTTAATCTAGACTCCTGGGCTCCGAGGGGGGAACTGACAAAGCCGGGGGAATTCGAATTTTTCTGGGGGAACTTCTGCTAGGGGCTGCTGTTAGTCCATGTAGTATGCCAAAATTTCCGGGGGAATTTGAAATTTCCGGGGGGGAAAGGGCAATGTTACCCCCCGGAAACGGCCTAACATTATAACGTGATAATGCGATCGAGTGAAGAGCAGCGTATTAAGATATCTGGTTCAACATAGGCCTGCAACAGGTTTTCTAGTTATCGAAAACAAGTTTAATCATTAATTCGCTGTGTGAGAGAACGAGGGACATCAACTAAATGAAAGTCCTGCCGAATATCTTGCGAAATGAGTAGTAGGGCGATCGTGGGATGAGCCGCGTATTAAGATATCTGGTTAATTATACAAGAGATTTTATAGACATCAAGAACAAGTTTTATAATTAATTTGCTGTGTGAAAGAAACCAATTGAAGGCCTGTTGAATAGAGGGTGTATAGGCCCCAGATATGTTAAAATCTAATCGATTCGAAGAAATTCTCCGACAAAGTCCATATTTTCCTCTTGTTCCTTCTTCATTGCTTTAACCTTTTCAAGAATAACCAACAATATCATTCTAAATTTCGATCTACAGGGTTCGAAATAGAGCACGCCCAGCCTTTTCATACTACACACTAATGCCATTGACTGTACGAGAACGAGGGACATCAACCAAATGAAAGTCCTGTCGAATATCTTGCGGAATGACTAGTAGGCGATCGAGGGGAGAGCAACGTATTGAGATATCTGGTTCATTATATATATATTAAGGTGTTGCAAATTTTGATTTTCAATTACTTTCAAATGGTTTCATATGAGCTTTTACTCACTTATTATGAATGTAATAATGTTTTTATTTGAAAGCTCAGAAAAGTTCATAAATTTTTAGCATATGTTTTTCATATACTTGTCTAGCAGATTTCTTAAATCCATAGATAATCTAGTAAATTTGAAGACGCTGCGATCAAACAAGGATGTGCTACAAAGGCGATGTCAGCTACAAAATGAAAATATGTGGTAGCCCAGCAGTTTTTTCTTATCAAAGGGAGAGAAAGGAAATTAGAGATACATGGACGATGCAAGATGTTCCTGTTATTACATTGATATCACTCACTATTATATATTTAGAGCCCCTCCAGCATGACAAACCCCGATGTTCCACAGTGCTAATAATGCAGAGTATTAGAGCAAATACAACCGCACATTTGAAATTTATTTCGTCCTGTTATAGATCGAATTCAAGCACCATATTCAGCCACTATCTTTAGCATCCATTACTACATTGATATCAATCGCTATTGCAAACATGGGCGATCCCCTTCTCCATTTAAAACGACTCATCCATGACAACCCTCGTTTGTCCATAATGCTAATAATACACAGGATTTGTGGAAATACAAGCGCATGTTTTAAAACTTATTTCGTCCTGTAAGAGATCGATTTCAAGCACTATATTGAGGCATTGTCTTTAGCAATCTTCACTAAATCGATACCAATCGCTATTTTAAACGTAGGCCATCGCCTTATGTATTTATAGCCCCTCCAGCATGACAAACCCCGATGTTCCATAGTGCTAATAATGCAGAGTATTTGAGCAAATCAACCGGATATTTGAAATTTATTTCGTCCTGTTATAGATCGAATTCAAGCACCATATTCAGCCACTATCTTTAACATCCATTACTACATTGATATCAATCGCTATTGCAAACATGGGCCATCCTCTTCTCTCTTTTTAAAACGACTCATCCATGACAACCCTCGTTTGTCCATAATGCTAATAATACACAGGATTTGTGGAAATACAAGCGCATGTTTTAAAACTTATTTCGTCCTGTAAGAGATCGATTTCAAGCACTATATTGAGGCATTGTCTTTAGCAATCTTCACTACATCGATATCAATCGCTATTTAAACGTAGGCCATCGCCTTATGTATTTAGAGCCCCTCCAGCATGACAAACCCCGATGTTCCACAGTGCTAATAATGCAGAGTATTTGAGCAAATACAACCGCACATTTGAAATTTATTTCGTCCTGTTATAGAATGAATTAAAGCACCATATTCAGCCACTATCTTTAGCATCCATTACTACATTGATATCAATCGCTATTGCAAACATGGGCGAACCCCTTCTTCATTTAAAACGACTCATCCATGACAACCCTCGTTTGTCCATAATGCTAATAATACACAGGATTTGTGGAAATACAAGCGCATGTTTTAAAACTTATTTCGTCCTGTAAGAGATCGATTTCAAGCACTATATTGAGGCATTGTCTTTAGCAATCTTTACTACATCGATATCAATCGCTATTTAAACGTAGGCCATCGCCTTATGTATTTAGAGCCCCTCCAGCATGACAAACCCCGATGTTCCACAGTGCTAATAATGCAGAGTATTTGAGCAAATACAACCGCACATTTGAAATTTATTTCGTCCTGTTATAGATCGAATTCAAGCACCATATTCAGTCACTATCTTTAGCATTCATTACTACATTGATATCAATCGCTATTGCAAACATGGGCCATCACCTTCTGCATTTAAAACGACTCATCCATGATAACCCTCGTTTGTCCATAATGCTAATAATACACAGGATTTGTGGAAATACAAGCGCATTTTTTAAAACTTATTTCGTCCTGTAAGAGATCGATTTCAAGCACTATATTGAGGCATTGTCTTTAGCAATCTTCACTACATCGATATCAATCGCTATTTTAAACGTAGGCCATCGCCTTATGTATTTAGAGCCCCTCCAGCATGACAAACCCCGATGTTCCACAGTGCTAATAATGCAGAGTATTTGAGCAAATACAACCGCACATTTGAAATTTATTTCGTCCTGTTATAGAACGAATTCAAGCACCATATTCAGCCACTATCTTTAGCATCCATTACTACATTGATATCAATCGCTATTGCAAACATGGGCGATCCCCTTCTCCATTTAAAACGACTCATCCATGACAACCCTCGTTTGTCCATAATGCTAATAATACAAAGGATTTATGGAAATACAAGCGCATTTTTTAAAACTTATTTCGTCCTGTAAGAGATCGATTTCAAGCACTATATTGAGGCATTGTCTTTAGCAATCTTCACTACATCGATATCAATCGCTATTTAAACGTAGGCCATCGCCTTATGTATTTAGAGCACCTCCAGCATGACAAACCCCGATGTTCCACAGTGCTAATAATGCAGAGTATTTGAGCAAATACAACCGCACATTTGAAATTTATTTCGTCCTGTTATAGATCGAATTCAAACACCATATTCAGCCACTATCTTTAGCATCCATTACTACATTGATATCAATCGCTATTGCAAACATGGGCGATCCCCTTCTCCATTTAAAACGACTCATCCATGTCAACCCTCGTTATTCAATAATGCTAATAATACACAGGATTTGTGAAAATACAAACGCACTTTTGAAACTTATTTCGTCCTGTTAGAGATGAATTTCAAGCACAATATTGAGGCATTGTCTTTAGCATTCTTCACTACATCGATATCAATCGCTATTTTAAACGTAGGCCATCGCCTTATGTATTTAGAGCCCCTCCAGCGTGACAAACCCCGATGTTCCACAGTGCTAATAATGCAGAGTATATGAGCAAATCAACCGCATATTTGAAATTTATTTCGTCCTGTTATAGATCGAATTCAAGCACCATATTCAGCCACTATCTTTAGAATCCATTACTACATTGATATCAATCGCTATTGCAATCATGAGCCATCACCTTCTCCATTTAAAACGACTCATCCATGACAACCCTCGTTATTCCATAATGCTAATAATACGCAGGATTTGTGGAAATACAAGCTCATGTTTTAAAACTTATTTCGTTGTAAGAGATCGAAACCACTATATTGGCATTGTCTTTAGCAAATCACTACATCGATATCAATGGCTGCTTAAACGTTTTAGATCGACGTGTAAAAGCCCCTCCAGCCTATGATCAACCCCGATAATCCAAGTGCTAGACAGACACGCAGACAGACAGACAGCAAACGCAACCAGACATTTGAAATTTATTTCGTCCTGTTATAGAATGAATTCAAAATATTCAGCCACTATCTTTAGCATCCATTACTACATTGATATCAATCGCTATTGCAAACATGGGCGAACCCTGGTACATTTAAAACGACTCATCCAGATAACCCTGTTTGTCCATAATCACGTAATTGTGGATTTGTGGAAATGCAATGGATGTTTTGCAAACTTAATTCTTCAATAAAATCATTTTATGCACAATGTGAGAAATTGTCTTTAGATTCTTCCCTGCATCGATATACAATCGCTCCTTTAAAATATATTTCGCCTTATTTAAACCTCCAGCATGACAATGATGTTCCATAATGAACATGTTTTGAGCAAATTGGGCAATTTTGTTTTATTTCGTCCTGTTATAGAATGTCTGATATTCAGCCAGAAATTTAATCCATTACTAATTTATCAATCGTGGCAAACATGGATTCACGGACTCCATTTAAAACGACTCATCCATGACAACCCTCGTTTGTCCATAATCTTAATACCCCGTCTGGAAGATGACATTCAAACTTATGACTGTTTGTTACGATTTTACGCAAAATACTGAGACATTGACTAAAAATTTATCATCTTTTAGATCTGGTCTTAAAACTTACCATCGCCTTACTTGGCTTATCCCGTCCAGCATGCAACCCGCCGTTGTTCTGACTGATCTTGCGGATTGATCTGGCTCTAATTCACATTTGAAATTTATTTCGCCTGTTATGATGCCCTTCAAGGCATTATTCAGCCAGTGGCTTTAGAATCCATTATTGATTGATTGATTGATTGACAAACATGCCTTATCCCCTTCTCCATTTAAAACGACTCATCCATGACAACCCTCGTTTTCCATAATGCTTATAATACCATTTTTTGTGGAAACACAAGTATAAGATAAAACTTATTTCGTCCTGTAAGAGATCGTGTTGCAAATATAAATGTTTTAGCTTGCCATCGATTGGCTGGAGCCAATAGAAGGTTTTCTCTCACCAACCGCTTGTAGCATGACAAACCCCGATGTTCCACAGTGCTAATAATGCAGAGTATTTGAGCAAATACAACCGCACATTTGAAATTTATTTCGTCCTGTTATAGAATGAATTCAAGCACCATATTCAGCCACTATCTTTAGCATCCATTACTACATTGATATCAATCGCTATTGCAAACATGGGCGAACCCCTTCTCCATTTAAAACGACTCATCCATGACAACCCTCGTTTGTCCATAATGCTAATAATACACAGGATTTGTGGAAATACAAGCGCATTTTTTAAAACTTATTTCGTCCTGTAAGAGATCGATTTCAAGCACTATATTGAGGCATTGTCTTTAGCATTCTTCACTACATCGATACCAATCGCTATTTTAAACGTAGGCCATCGCCTTATGTATTTATAGCGCGTCCAGCATGACAACCGCCGTTGTTCCATAATGCTAATAATGCACAGTATATGTGCAAATCAACCGGATATTTGAAATTTATTTCGTCCTGTTATAGATCGAATTCAAGCACCATATTCAGCCACTATCTTTAGCATCCATTACTACATTGATATCAATCGCTATTGCAAACATGGGCCATCACCTTCTGCATTTAAAACGACTCATCCATGACAACCCTCGTTATTCCATAATGCTAATAATACAAAGGATTTATGGAAATACAAGCGCATTTTTAAAAACTTATTTCGTCCTGTAAGAGATCGATTTCAAGCACTATATTGAGGCATTGTCTTTAGCAATCTTCACTAGATCGATATCAATCGCTATTTTAAACGTAGGCCATCGCCTTATGTATTTAGAGCCCCTCCAGCATGAAAAACCCCGATGTTCCATAATGCTAATAATGCAGAGTATTTGAGCAAATACAACCGCACATTTGAAATTTATTTCGTCCTGTTATAGAACGAATTCAAGCACCATATTCAGCCACTATCTTTAGCATCCATTACTACATTGATATCAATCGCTATTGCAAACATGGGCGATCCCCTTCTCCATTTAAAACGACTCATCCATGACAACCCTCGTTTGTCCATAATGCTAATAATACACAGGATTTGTGGAAATACAAGCGCATGTTTTAAAACTTATTTCGTCCTGTTAGAGATCGATTTCAAGCACTATATTGAGGCATTGTCTTTAGCATTCTTCACTACATCGATACCAATCGCTATTTTAAACGTAGGCCATCGCCTTATTTATTTATAGCGCGTCCAGCATGACAACCGCCGTTGTTCCATAATGCTAATAATGCACAGTATATGTGCAAATACAACCGCACATTTGAAATTTATTTCGTCCTGTTATAGATCGAATTCAAGCACCATATTCAGTCACTATCTTTAGCATTCATTACTACATTGATATCAATCGCTATTGCAAACATGGGCCATCACCTTCTGCATTTAAAACGGCTCATCGATGACACTCCACCAGAGGTTTCATTGAGCACAATGACGAACCTGGAACTGATTGTGCACTGTGTACAGTGTTATGTTAAGATACAGAGCCTGGCAATACTGGCAATAGAAATGGCATCATTGCATTGATAACGAAATGCATTCTCAACAAAAAAATTCATATTCATATATGTTTCATATGTAAAAAGTGTCATCTGAAAAGTTTTGAAAGTTTTTGAAAATCAGAAATTTTGTGTTTTTTGCAACACCTTTATATATATATATATATATATATATATATATAATATATATATATAATGCCCTCATTTTTATATATATATATATATATATATATATATATATATATATATATATATATATATATTAGGTTAGAGAGCTGCTCATATGCAAATCAGAGATATTCGGCGAATTCGTGATCTTGTGCCGAAATCTGCTTTGATTCCTATTGCCAATGCCCTTGTCAGCAGTAGGTTTGATTATTGAAATTCCCTGTACAATGGTATATATGGCGAAATCTAATATACAAAAACTTCAAAGGATTCAAAATTCTGTGGCCCGGGCCCTTACAAAAACTCGTAAACATGATCACATTAGACCTGTCCTTCAAAAGTTACACTGTCTGCCGGTAGAACAGAGAATTGTTTTTAAGACTGGCGTCCTTGTTTTTATAAAACACTGCAATCTGGCCAACCTCAATATTTTAAATCTATGTTAAACCACCCAAAACATTATCATTCTACTAGATTTGCTGATTCATTGTTAAATGTACCTAGAAAAACACTGAAATTGGTAAGAGAGCTTTTTCTATTTCTGGGCCAAAAATCTGGAACTCTCTCCCTCTGGTTGTCAGATCTTCCAATAAAGTTTGAATAAACTGAGCATTTTCAGATCTAGGCTTAAAACACATCTCTTCCTATTAGCATTTCCTCCATAGTCTGTCTTGCTGTTTCCCTCTGACTGAACTCTGGAATGACCTGGTCATTTGCTGATGGATTTGAAGTACCATCGATTGATGCCCTTGAGTATTATAAATGGTGCTATAGAAGTTCATAATTATTATTTATTATTTACCGTCGTTCCTCCTCGGAATCAGCCAGCTTCTACCGGTTTTCGCGTGCAGTCTACCGGGCGTCGAGTTTCGGAGCATGCGCCGTTCAGCGGTGACCAATGGCTACATGTGGTGGACAGTGAACCGAAGAAGAAGCCTCCGTGTCCGTCAATTGGGAATCCTTTCGACGCCCCAGTCGCCGCCGTCGACCGTGTTTCGTCCGGGGAAGCATGAAGCCCGTCGCCCCCGACGTTCAGGTCCCGTCTTTCCGCCGTTTTTTAGCCGTCGGAGCGCGCGATGGCCATAAGGTTCTCTCTCACCGCCGATGGCCCCGGTCGAACATTGCGTAACTACTGCCGGCGGCGATTTATTTAGCGCCAGTGTCTTAATGCACACGAAGTTTCAGCAGGTGTCTGCTGACTGTTTGTCTCCGAGCGCAAAATACCTATAAATGAATAGGTAAAAACTTTCGACACTTGAGATGTTTTGCGGAGGTCTGGAATTCTCAATAAAAAAGTTCGTTTATTTAAGTGCAACGGTGTTGATGTATTGTATGAGACTCGGCTAGACTCTGCTGCACACTCGCGACACTAACCTTGCATCGTCTAGCCATGATTCTTAAAATTGTTGGCCATTTTGTCAGAATTTAAAAGAAATTAAAACGTAGAAAACCTATTATTCTGTATCTATTATACAAGTCTGGTAAACTCAGCTATTTATGGATAATTTAAAGCATTTGTAAGTTTGACTAGACATGATTGTGAAGCTAAATACTAGAAATTGATGAATTAAGCCAGCTGATTGGAGAAGGAAAATATTTCTGGGCTAGTGATTCTTTTGTCACGTGTTTATGTTGTTATAAGTTTTTCACGAATGAGTAAGGCTTGGTGGAAATTTTGCAGGTAGCAAACATGAGTGAACCAGTCACTAAAGATGTAGTAACAACAACAGCTGCAACGGCAGAAGTTAATGAAATTTCAGAAGATACAGATGTAAGGATTTTTGTTGCATAGAGTAGCTTTAATAATGATTAATGAGATTTAACTATCAGTTGACTCATATTTCAAACATGTAGAATGAAAGAATGTGGAAGAATGAGAGAGAAAATGGGCAAAGAAGATGGCAATGTCATGTAATATCTTGTAAAATTCTTTAATGCTCATAAAAGCTTGATTTCTTATGAATTAGGTTGTTATCCAGTGCTTTTTCTCATTCTCAATCCCTCTCTGTCATGTCCTGTGTGCCTGTATCCAATCAATTGTTGTGTGTCTTTTGATACTTGTGTGCAGCTGCTTTGTCAGGTATTTATTGGAGCAGCCCTTCTTGGCACCGGTAGTCAGCTAATACATCTTCACGGTCTATCAATGCTAACATATCAATGCACAGTTAGACTTGACACATCACACAGGCCATTTTAACTAACACTCCATTCCAGTGGATATGTGATCAATAAAATCTCCGATCACCTGGGTATTGAACCCAGGCCGATAGGACAGCTCCCGGTTTCAGAGCTGGCGCTCTATCGAGAGAGCCACCGAGTCGGATAAAAGAAGACAACCCGATTGTGGTGTTGTAGAATGTTAGTGTGAAAAAGAACTTGCTTGAAAGTGCAACTTGCGCCAGTACTGGTTCCACCGAAGCCTCTGCCAACGAAGCTTCTGAAGGTTCAGACGTAAGACTGGAAAAAACACTTTTTAACTAACCGATTTTTAATGACCTGTGTAACGGTATTTAATGTGAATTTTTCAGTTTTATTCATTGTCATCATCATTATTAACAATGGGGTCATCGCCAGGCTTGTCTGTGGGACATATTTTTCTGTCCCATCCCATCCTATGGCAATTTATGCCTGTCCTATCCCATCCATGGAATATTAATATGGGATATTAATATGGGATGGAACAGTGCTGTCCTATCCCATCCCATGGGACAATTCTCAAGAGATTCCCATGGGAATACCATTCCCATAGACAACCTTGGTCATCAATACAATTTGTTACCATTCTATCATATGTGGATGTAATCATTTATGCACCCATAACAATCATAATGAGTTAGATTATGGTGGGAAATTAGCAGTAGTAACAAACTAACAACATTGGATGATGGAGCAGAAGGTCAGGGATTCAAGATCTGCAGGAGCCCTAAGGTCGACTCAACCTTCTTTCGCCAGATGGCAACGGCAACTGAGTAGCGGTTAATCCGCTGAGTAAACAGGCGCTTTCCATGAGAACACTGGCCCCTGTATCATGTAGCTTGCACCAGTTGGCTGGCTGAGGGCCTTAGAAACAGAGATCAGCGCCGCCCTATGAGCCTTGGGGTTAGCCTTGAGAGCCCGGAAGGACTTTACTTTGTGTTACATAAGTGAAAGCCTAATTTGAGTAATTAGTATCTTTATTCTTATTTTAGATCGGGCAAATAGAGAAATTTTTCAGATTTCTTTTGAGACGAAGCCTCCCACTCGTAATCCTGTCCAGTGATGTTGTTCCGTGAATTTATTATTGGTTTGTGCAAATAAATTTTCAGCTCCCGGATGAACAGAAATCCTAAACAGAGAAACTGAAGCTTCAGAAACGGAGTTGGCAACTGCCAACGACTGCGCGGAGCCGTTGGATGTAAGTCTGTCGTTTATTTTCTTCAGCACAAGGTTTAGATTGCACTCATAAATTTGGTAGTCATGCCAGATTCTATATCGACACAGTGGGGCTTATTTCTGGTTTTAGCCTGTATTTGTACGTACGGTGCGCTTTGTTATTAGCTTTTGCAAACTGCGCAGTGTCTGTAAAAAAGAATTAGGTAAGCAAGCTATCTAGCTAAGTTCAATACGCACATACACACACACACTTGCATGCACATACGCAATACACATGCACGCTTAAATACCTGCATGGCTTGCAAGTGCACACACACTTGCACGCACATACACATGCACTTGCATGTTTTACTGTATTGAAATTTGAATGAAAATTCAATAGTTTGCATTTGTGTGGTTGACCCTAGTTTTGCAATCTGGTGTTAGACATATTATGTGTGCATGAATGATTTATTGAATAGGAGGCATTCAGTTATATGACCTATATATAAATATGCATATATATATATATATATATATATATATATATATATATATATATATATATATATATATATATATATATATATATATATATATATATATATATATATATATATATATGTGTGTATATATATATATATACAATAATATCAGGTTACGGTGGAGTAGGGTAGGATTCTTGCAAGGCGATCGGTCATTGGTCGCAGGTTCGAATCTGACCCTAGCCGCTTGGTGACGACCTTGGACAAGTTGTCCACCTTTAATTCTCTTTGAGGAAGGTGACATTTGGGATATCACCTTGTTCATCTAATCCCAGGTGGCAAAAGCTATTTGGACCTGCCTTAGGATAGAGAGCTGTCCATCATTTAAATATAGTATCTGTCGTATAGTAATGATGATGTAAAGCCGCAAAAGTAATCATACTGCACCAGAAATAATGACATAAGAATTGCTTTTAATAATCTAGTTTTATCTGTTGAAAATTTTCAAAAAGCAGGTCTTGGAGTAGATTCTTGTTATTGTTGTTTACTGTAGGCAAAGCAGTCTGGAAAAAAGAAGAAAGGTAATGATGGCCTTTGAGACTTATAAAAACACCGTTTATTTGATGAATTAACGGGTCAAATCAAGCATTCAAAAGGTCCCTGTTGATTTGAACTGCATAACGTGTCTTTGTGTATATAATTTCTTTTGAATCATAAAAGCACTATATAGCTTTAGAGATTTAGAGATTCTTTTGAAGCATGCTGTTTGAATCTGGCTCTTTGATTAAGGCTTACAACCTCCTAACCATTTTCATGAGATTTTGCTTACTTACATACTTACTTACTTACAGTGGTGATCTGTGCCTTAGAGTCCATTTAATTTTATGTCCAACGTTTTTGTGTTGGAGGCCACTTTGTAAAAAATTAAAAGGTCCAGGGACCACATGTAAAATGGCGTAATTATCCACAGCATTGTACTTTCATGTACTGTAACAGTACTGTATACCAGTTCACTTACAATGCCATAGTAACCGTAGAATTGTGTATTGATGTAATGCCGAGCTCCATGGTTATTCAAAGTCTTGAATGCAAATGTTATGCAAAGTCTTGAAGTAAATGCGATATTTCGCATCTGTTTCTTAGTGCATGAAAAGTCTGCATCTGTTGCAACAGTAAAATGCTACTTTCTCAGATAGTCATAATATATGCAGCATTATATAAGCTGTCTAAAATATTTCTTCTTTTTTTTATCTTGCTGCATGGGAAGACTTAGGTCTGACATTGGACTGTCATGTCACCGCTGTTTATTTGTTCCCAATTGTTTCATGTTTTTCCAGGGCGTAAAACCAACTGGACTTCAGTGCCTTTAGAATTTCCTTCCCGTCGCCCTACCAGTCGTGGAAAAGGCAGAAAAAGGGGCCGAGGTCAAGGGTTAGGGGGCCATGTAGAGGAGCATGAACCAAGGCAGGAAATGCCGGCTCCTACCGAGAATTTGGCTCCGATTGGCACCAGAGGCAGAGGCGGCTGTAAGTTTGAAGCTTTAATTTTTTATGCTTTTTATGTAATGTAATGTAATGTAACAAAATATTTGTATAGCGCCTCTTCTGAAGAATCACTCAGAAGCGCTCCCACAGCAAATTACTGTATATTGAGAAAGAGATAAGCTTTTAGTCGTATGTATGAACATTATGTATGAACATTATGTATGAACATTATGTATGAACATTATGTATGAACATTATGTATGAACATTCGGCTGGAAATAAAGCTTTGTTCAAATTGTTGTTTTAATTCCAATCTTGGATCAAGTAAGGTAATGATTGACTTGTAATTTTTGAGTTTTTTGTTTTTTGCAAACAATTTTTTTTGCCCTTAGATCGTGGTGGACGGCGGGGTGGCCGCGGAAGGGCGCAACCGTACTATCGAGACCAGTCGGGCTACCTGACCGGCCAAGGCCAACAGTATTGCTGTAAGGATTGAAATTGTTCGAAAAATTAAGTGAGACAGTCATCAGCAGTTGAGCTTAAGTAGGTGAGTAAGTAAGATCTTGTGGATTTATATAGTGCTTTCGAAAGCAGGTTCCATATTAGCTGCTTGTTCTTAGGCACATAATCTGCCATTGAAATAGCCATAGCCAGACTTGCCCAGTTGTCTATTCACCATATGCATTGATCTCCAATGCATACCTTGTAGGTGACATTGAGTATAAATCAGACTTGTACCATTTTGAAGGATTTTACAATTTGATATTCATATTCATTGTTATTATGATGTATGGTAATTTCTGTTGTGATGAAAAACAGGCATGAATTAATTAATTTATTTTGTGCAAAATACAACAAGCCCGTTGAGGCTGAGGATTGGTTTTACAGAGCATTTTTACTATGGAGAAAGAGATTGCCTGAGTATTCATGTCTTTAACCTATAAGGGAACTAACTTGCTAGTCATTGGAGTCATTTTGTCGTTTGGCAATCTTCTGAGTTTATCTTTACTCGAACTCAAAACAATATAGGCATCAGAGTTGCTATTTTGCTAAGATTTTAGATTTTAACTTACAGCTTATGTTAGAATTTTGTTAGTTTCTCTTGTCTGAAGACATTTTCATATTTTAGATTATCCTGTGGCTCCTCCGATGTGGATTGTATACAGTCAGTTGAAGGAACAAGTGTTAGTCGATTGTTTTACCAGTACAACTTTTTTATTAATAATTTAATTACCAGATTTTCGTTAAATGATTTGTTTTGAGTGGAGTAGATAATTATTATTATTATTATTATTATTATTATTATTATTATTATTTAGTGCATGAAGGGTGTGTTCTGTTTGGTTTTCAGAGAGTTCTATTTCTACAATCCAAAACTTGCCGAGGACTTTTTCCTCCGTCGAAATATGGATTCACGCGGATTCGTTGAGCTGAGTAAAATCGCGGGATTCGACCAAGTGTCAAAGATTGTCCAAGGTCTACATGATGTCATTGGCTTACTTGTTCAGGTACTATACACATACAGTGTATATATATATATATATATATATATATATATATATATATATATATATATATATATATATATATAACAAAAGCATAGAGTAGAGCTGTAGAGCCATTGGGGCTGTGTTTCACATACCAACCCAGATGTAGATAGATGTGTAGCAGCGTGAAGCTGCAAATGAAAACACAGGTTTAGACAAGCCGCTCTAGATTACTGGCCTAAGCCACCTGCATTGTTGGAGGCCAGCTCCAGACTGTTTGCCGTCCACTTTGTCTTATTTATTGACGAAATTATACATTCCATAAAGAAAAAATAATAGCAAGATGCTGGTTGGAATTCAGGATGTTAAAATATCATTGATAATTATTTCAAATTTATGAATGTTTTTGCAGAAGTGTTTTGCTTTATTGTCATTTGTTTTGAGAATGTATCGAGCAATCTTGTGCCGTTAGTTCATGGAAGTTCAATGTTAACTTGGTTTGGAGTTTTCATTTTAGCACTTTCTTAACATTATATATCAAGGTATCCATTATTGTGTGCCTGGTTGGTTTGAGGTGGAGATTGTGTTGACAACTTCAGTGGCAGTTCAAGGATTTCTTGGTAGGGGTGTTGAAATGAATTAATAGGGGGTTGATGGGGAGGGGGTGAAAATAGAAGATGAAAAATCAATAAACTTTACCATAAAAGGCCGACAAAAGGGAATTTTATAATTTTACTACACTTTTACATAAAAGTTTGACATCCTAAAACTACTACTACTACTACTACTACTACTACTACTACTACTACTACTAGAAGATAAACCCAAAAATAGGTTTTCACAAGCAAAAAAGCTAAGTCCGGAAGTCCGGTGGGGGATGCATCTCCACTCATCCCCCACGTGGAACCGCCACTGGACAACTTGACATTTTCTTGGAGTTTGAGTTTGTTTTATGCCAAAGATTGACTTTATCCGGATCGATTGGTGATTTCTTGCGATGTCATTTTGGTCTCCAGGCTCTTCAGTCAAGTGAACTTCTCGAACTCTCCAGCGACAAGAAGTGCGTTCGGAGACGGTTTAGTCCGGAGAAATGGATTCTGGGTAACGACCCGTCCGTGTTCTCGTCACTGCGCCCCAACGCACCAGAGTTCGTGTTCGAACCTGCAGGCAAGAATCTTACACTTAATAATTTTATAATACTGGTAACTTTTATAGAAGAGGTAGTTGGACATTAAGGGGTCATCCATATAGTGCGTATGCAAAAAAGGCATATTTCTAGCCCCTCCCCTGTTGCACACACCGTGCATGTGCATAATCTCCAAAATCCAAACCCCCTCTCCCCTAAGTGTGTATGTACTATATGAACTTTTATCGTATATTTCTGCACAAATATTGGGTCTTTTACCGTTCATGAAAATCTTTTGGGTCCAACTCTGCCATTCGTTGAATTTACTCCTAACTTTCATTTGCATGAATTAACTTGGTGTTAGTATATTTGAGGAAAATGGGTGATGTGTTGATTTTTGCATGCGTTATGAATGTGTGGGTATTATGTTTGTATGCAATGTGCCTAAAATGTTGGAAATGGCTTATGAGATTGTTCTTTGAGATGATGATGATGATGATGGTGGTGGTGGTGGTGGTGGTGGTGGTGGTGGTGGTGGTGGTGATGATGATGATGATGATGATGATGATGATGATGATGATGATTATGATTGTACTAAGAAGAATCTGGAAAGATGGAGGCTATTTCATAATGTCGCTTGTTTCGTGACAGGGTTTCTCGAATGGCTTTTTTAGGGTCAAAGAAGGATGCAAAGACTGAAAAGGACCAAGGCAATGATGCCAAAGAAAACGGAGCCGAGGAAGAAAGTGTGGTGATGAACGTTGCTCAAAATTCGGACCTCGTCGAGAAAACTGCTGAAAATACTGAAAATTCTACTGGTTTTGACCAGAAAAATGCGGATCTCTTAAAGGTTGAACCCGCCAGTGAGTCGCGCGAAACTTTAGAGACTGCTGTCGCAGATGTCCAACTTGCCGATGATGTTAAGACTGTCGAAACTAGTGCCGATGAAGTACAGAATTCGAAAGAGGAGGAGAACATTTCGGAAGGCAGCAACGAGATTTAGACGTCGCGGCACCGATGCATGTGCAGTTCGGCAACGGGAAGCGGCGGACGCGTTGTCACGGCAACCGTTGCCATCGCTTTCGAACGACTCTAGTCACAGCCGCGGAGATACACTTTGACTTGTGTCATCGTTTCTCTGTGCTACCGAGTATGTTGCTGTGATATTGGGAGTGTGTTTGAAACGGTCCCTGTGATATTCGATGATTTGTGATTTTTCTGGTCGAATTTGATTTGGACGTGGGCTTGGTTTTGTTTTTATTCGTCATAACGGCGTACAGAGCGGGGTTCCGGCGCAGCGAGTACGGTATGCGCCGCACTTGTAGTGATTTAGTAAATCCACCGTAATATCACGCGGATGCTCTGTGTATGTAGCCTGCCGGTGCCGTGAGAAAATCGACCGACGGCTTATGATTTGGTTTTAATCTTGCCCGCGCTCCTAATCTTTCGACATTGTAAGCAGGCAGTGGTGTGATGCCGTGGAGTTTTGGCATTGATAATGATGTGCTCTGTGCTAGTGTTTTACCCATATTGCGACCGAATAGTACGATCGAACTTGAGCTGTCTATGTATCGAAGTGTGTTGGCGTGCGCACGGCTTGGTCTGACGACGTGAACTGTACATTGCGTGCTTACCGATTGGTTGCGTTCTGTCTCTGCCGATCTAAAACCCTTGTATGCGTTGCGAGATATTAGGTTTTGCTTTTATGCTTCTGCGAGGTGCTTGTTTGTCCGTGCCTCTGGTTTGCTTTGCAGATAGTTATGCATGCTATGTCCGGTTATGTAATTAAGCTGACCCTTCTGATAAAGTAAATTGAAAAATTAATGGTCGCATTGATTTTTAAATGATAAAATTTCTATGCAGCCTAAAGTCGACAAGATTAACACATCATAACGTAAAGACGTCACGGGGATAATGATAGATGGATTATACTATAGCATTGATGAAATGTAATTGTTAGTTAATAAATGTTAGTCTGTACGCAATCATTGTCATGAGTGATCCTGGCACTTGGATGCCTTCTTTCTATCGAATGTATTCCCACTTCGCATGGTCATGAACTTTTTGAAGGGGTTTCTTGGACATGATGTTTGAACCCTCAACCCACTGGCTGTTTTGAGAAGCTCCTAAAGACACACTTATTTAACATATCTTATAAATGACTCCTTTGTAAAGCACTCTTGACTTTAGCTCCAGTTATGTCACTGCGCTATATAAATTGTCTTAATAATAATAATAATAATAATAAAAAAACTGCAGTTAAAGTACTTTGAAAACAAATGGTCCATTTTATCATAGTGATGTTTTTTCTGTATTGCTTTAAATTTCTCTTGCACAGTGCACTGTGTAATATATTGTTAGCTTGCGTTGGTAATTGGTTTGCAGTGACTGTCTTAATCTTGCGATGTGCTGTTAATCATGTCGTGAATTTGTGTTGTGCGCAAAAGAGAACAAGTTGTGCGCAAAAGAGAATGAAGCCTTAACAACTGTCAAATTAAATAAGCCATAAGATTGGCTTACGGTTGCAGATGAGCTATGCCCAAATGAAGATAATTTTCTGATATGCGTTGGTAATCTTGTAGCAAATCATGATATTTTTAGCACTTCTTCTGCTTCTTAAGCGCTATGTATGATATTTTAGTGGCCTGCTTTACTATAATGGCCACAGCTGGTGTGTTGATGAATAGGTTGGCTTAAAAGGACGTGATTTTAAAAAGAGAACTTCAGTGTATGTTGATTTTAAGCGATATTACTGTATGTGAAATTTAAATTTTGTTTGCCTTCAGTTGCCGTGATGTTGACCCGTCCTTTGGTATTTTTTCCCTCTTTCGAATGTGAATTTTTTGGAAACACAGGTAGTATTGTGGAAAGGAGAAGACGTTGCAGGTTAAAATATTGCAAGAGTTAACATTATTTTCATGCCATGATTAGATTTTTGGTTTTTATCTGTGGTATTATGGTTTTTTGAGTGGTATTCTTTGAGTTTCAAATTGATACATACTTTTCACAGTATTTATTCCCGTTTTAAATGTTGAATTTCTTTTGAGTGGTACTTTTGGTTAAAGTGTAAAATTTAAGCCACTGTAGGCTAAAAAAATTACCTAATTCTATGTTGTATGATGCTTCCAGTGTATGCCTAATAAGTGATGCAAGTGTATTAAGTTCTATGCTACCAGTGAGGAATAAGTAATGTCTGATCGGATAAACTTCTGTAATTTCACCAGGATAATTTGCCAGGAACCTTGGCTTTGTTTGTAAAAGTTAAAAGCCGTGTTCTAGGATCAGAATTTGCAATGCAAAAAACACCAATTTTCAAGATTTCAACTCCCTGCTGAGAATTGGTTGTGATACCCGATGATGTGATGTTGTATCTCCAAGCATAAACGTCAAAATGCATGGCTTTTTATTAGCACCGTTTTACATCACATGACTATGGACATTTTTTGAGTGTTTGATGGTTTAGACCATGCATCGTTCACATTGCACTGTGTCCTTAGAGCAACATGCAAACAGCTGAAAATGAGGTTGATCAGTGCGAGAGTGCACTGTCAATGCATCTGTCAGCACTCCTGCATCTATCTATCTGATCTGTCTGCACTCCTGAGTTTACCTGTTGCATGGCTCGGATGGCCGCTTTATTTCTCCGACCTTAATGTGTGGCAATTTGTGAATTTCTTATGGATGACATTGAAAACATTCGATGCTCCACCCACTTTTAACATTACAGACAATTCAGTGTATGATTGATTACTATTGCTGGGTTTGTAGAAATGTGCCTTTCGTAACTGATTCAGAGCTTTACATGTATCTTGTCACGATGAGTTTGATTGCTTGACGGCAACTGGTTTCATCTGCGGTGCGTCGACCCGTCGAACGAATCATTGCTTATAGACCGAGGTTTGTGGGCGTGCGAGTCATTGGTGTTGCCGCTGTGGGGTTTGCTTTTAGAATTGCAGAAGTATTCGATTTTTTGTTGCGAACTGCAGTTTCAGTTTCGTTATGTTTTTAAGTAGAAAATCAAAGTTCTTAGCAGTGTTTGGTTGGTGTCATTATATTGCTTTTGTTGGCTTTGCCCTGCAATTTAGGATTACTTTACGTTATACATGAACACTACACCGTCTGACGTGCACAGTTGGATATTGAAAGACCCACCACCTGAAAATTCGGTGCCTTTACCAAGCATACCACCCATGGTTTTTAAATCCATTGGTAACGAGTTGATATATGTACAGTGTAGAAAACGTTAACTGGTATTGACAGAAATGAAAGTGTTGATGATGATGATGATGATGGTGATGATGATGGTGATGATGGTAATATTGCATTCTGCTTTTAAGAGATAACGTGCTCGTGGTATTACCTTTTATGACGCACATGGGTAGATTCTGCTCAACCTGGTGTACTGTGAAAGTGTCTGTAACATTGGCGATTTGTCTGTGTCGAGCCGCGCTGCGTCGTTCTGCAGGTTTAGCGCCGGTGGTGGTTTTGGAGTGAAAATATCGACGATATGCAAAAATCTTGCCAGCCTCTTCTGACTTGAAAGACCAGTGCAGATACTGTATATGCAATTTTTCTGTCGAATTAGTTCAATGGAGGTGATCACAGCGGGAGTGCATTGGGCGCCAGCCATCTTGGAAAACAGTTCAGACAATGATCTCTCGTTAGGGTGTATTTGAGTTTCTCGAAATGCCAAAGCCACAGGAAGTTAGACATACAGCGTAGGCAAAATATTGATGGTGATTAATTATTAAGCTTTACTTATTTGCCGTTAAATTAATTAACATGGGGATATTTTTCTTGTCTTCTTATGATGTTCTATCGATATAACGAATCTTGGTGAATATAAAATGACTCTGTATTTATTGGTATTTGGCATTTTTTGAGTTTAACATCGTGTGCTGTTAAAATAAATTTTGGGTTAATTTTTTCTTGGGTGAGAGCAAATTATTGAGTAATTGAATATTTCGTGTTGTATCGAATCATAATAATTATTGGTACAGTGTCATTACGGTATTTGGAATTTAATAAATTGTAATAGCAATATTCTAGTCTTTGCTCAGTAAGGCAGTGGCAGCTCCACAGGGGCGCCTGGGGGGGGGCCCGTGCTCCCTATTGAATGCCTGGCCCTTCTATTGGGACCTTATACTTACTACTACATACCTATGAAAAAATGGTTGCCCCAGGGATATTTTCACACCCCCCAACATCTCCCAACACCCCCCATTTCAGGTCGACACCCCTCCCCCCAAACATTTGGTAATGTGACATTGGTATGCATACAAAATGCATACTAATTAGCTGAGAACACCACCCCCCAAATGGAGGACACCCCACCCCAACTTTTATTTTCGGATGACCTTTTTTGCTCGTCAGAGGTTTTTTGAGACCTTTTAAAGTTTTTTGGTTGCTTTTGGGACTTGATAAGGTTTTTTGCTTGTTAGCCTTTTTCGGGCAGAGACTTAAACATTTTCGACACCCCCAGATTTTCCCGACCCCCAATTCAAAATCCTAGAAATAACACTGGTTGCCCTCCCCTCATGCTTATAAGTTGCCACCCAACGGCCCCCCTCCCCCACTTGCCAAATCCTGAAGCCGCCACTGCAAAGAAGTCTTTTCGTATGCGACTGAGTGTGTGTGTGTGTGTGTGTGTGATTCAATTCTCGAATACCCGTGGGCCGTGATGCTTATGGGGTCACTTTCCGTACCGACCTGTGTCTGCCTATGACAGGGCGTGTCTAGCGCTGATCCAAGGCGCTGCTCGGGACCGTCTGAATGAATGAATGAATGAATGAATGAATGAATTGGACGACGGTTAATACGTTCGCCTGTAGACAGACAGACATCTCTCTCTCTCTCTCTCTCTCTCTCTCTCTCTCTCTCTCTCTCTCTCTCTCTCTCTCTCAATACCCTACTATTATTTCAGAAGACGTTGAATGTGCGGTTGGTTGGGAGCGGTCGACGTGAAATCTCCTCTCGAGTGGAAATCATTCAAAGTGTTGCTGTTGGATGCGATTACAAGTTACAGCTGCTGTCCTTGGCATTATCTACACTTGAAACAAGATTACAGCCGTTGTTACGTCTGCGTTGACTTTTCCTTCGATTTGCGTGGCTTATTATCAGGACTTTGTATGAAGACCCAACGTACACCATCCGTTTGAAATACACGCATAATTGAGCTGCTGACAATGATGGACGTTTGCAGGTAGGACTCGATTCAAATATATTGAAGAATGCTCTGTGTCTATGATATATAATTATGTTATCTGATGACCGTGCAGCTTGAACTTCTGACGTGTTTTGAAGGGGTTGGGGCAAGAGAGAGAGAGAGAGAGAGAGAGAGAGAGAGAGAGAGAGAGAGAGAGAGAGAGAGAGAGAGAGAGTACGGTATGTTACGGGTAATCAAACAATCAGCAGTCGTTATAAAGGTCGCTCTTGCTATTCGCCTGCACTGTACGAAATCAATTCAGTCACCTGGCGCGAGGTAACTGAGTGCACGAAGTTTGAGACACGGCAATGATATCATAATAGCCCCCACTCCCCTCCCACCCCACCCCATCCCGGTTCCCCGATGTTGTCTTTTAGATTCGGTCTTTAGACGCACCTGTTTGGCGTTTGGCTAGGCATATCCCCCTTAGATTGCTCCCCCGCCCCGAGTGGACTGGCATTTTTTTACTGAAGCGACCATCGACTGGTGCTGATGTACTACTAAAATGGCGCTATGGAAGTTTACTACTACTGTCTGGCTTGACCTGGGCCTAATTTGGGTTTCGTTTTGGTGCGCCATCGGTTGATGCCATAGGCATTATGACAGTGGCGCCATAGAAGCTGACTGACTGATTGATTGATTGATTGATTGATTGATTGATAGCTCATTCGGTAGAGTTTTCGCCAGTCCTAATATGGAATGAGCAATGCTCAGAGGCGGAGCTAGGGGAAGGCCCGGAAGGGGGTAGGCCTACATATGTCTCCGGATGTCTAGGTGGGTGGGGGGGAAGTGGCACCAAAATCACTCACATAAGTAATTTAACCACGTGAAGTGACTACCTTTTTTGCTTGTCAGGGTTTTCGTGGTTGAGGGGGGGGGCGCAATCGGTATGTTTTGTACCCGGGCGGGCGCCGGACCGGGCGATGGGCTCCGTCTCTGGCGATGTTTTAAGCTGACGACTAGAACACCAATAGCAAGGCATTAGCCTATGCACGATTTAAACAGTTACATTTTTACACGCGTTTGACTAATACTCGACTACGTACGTGTGCCCTATTGATATAATTTATATGCTGATCAGGGGCGTAGCCAGGAATTTGATTTGGGAGGTATAAATATTTTGAATGGGTATAAATCTTAACTATAAACCACATAAACCACTCCCAACCTCTATCCCTCTCCCTCTCTATGTCTATGTCTCTGTCTCTTCCTCTGAATATGACCACTGATATCATCGACTGACACATTATTTTACCACTACACCATCACCCCCCCTCACCGCCACCACCGCCGCCGCAGCTGCAGCGACAGTTAGAGATAGATGATGGAATCTCGCCTTTGTTTACGTTTTCTCGGCGCTGTTATCGGGGGGGGGGGGGGGGGGGGGGGTACGCATTTGTCGCTTTTCATGCGAATCCAGGCCGAAGAGTCTTCGTGCGAAAAAATGTATTTACGACCAAATCTCTTCTGCGTATGAAAAAAGGCCCCGCGTCGTATTGGCCGCTTAGGGCTGTATAGCCTGTAGGCGAGGGTTGCCAGATATATCCGAAGGCGAAATACGGGAGATTTTTTCCGCGATCATTGTGAATTATTCAGTGGCGTATAGCAATATGCTCGGGGGACCCTTGGCGAAAAACGGGCAGGGGTACTTTTACAGAGACGATCTGCATGACAAGTTTGCGAAGATGTTGACGACCTTTTTTGCTTGTCGGTCTTTTGATCTGAAAACTTTACAACTTTGCGGGAAAAAATTTTTAGGCTCGGGTCGGAGGCCTTTTTCATGTCGGGGGCCCTTGGCATTTGGCCAGGTTGTCCATATGGCTGCTACGCCTCTGGAATTATTATATCTAGAGCTATACTACACTACAGCATTATATATATATATATATATATATAGGGTATAGGCCTAGACTAGGAAAAAGCAATAAACAGCACTGTTCAACGCACTGCATTATCTGAATGTAGCAGGGCCGTTTTAAGGTCTTCATAGGCCCTGGGCAGGCACTCTCATATTCGTAGGCCCTCCTCAACGTAAACCTCCGAGTTGCCGGCAAGTTTACATAATGTAACACTGCTCAAGTGCTCATATTATAATAGATATTACTAGATATTAGGCCTATCCTGCTTGTAAGTTGTGACTGCTAGAGTTAAACGTTAATAAATTTGTATCTGCAATACAGTAATTTTCTGCCACATTTTACTCCATGTTTCCCATACACATCTGACTTCCGTATAGGCCCCTGTAGAGTTCGTAGGCCCTGGGCACAGTGCCCACCGTGCCCATTGGATAAAACGGCTCGGCCATGTACAGTAGTGTATAAATATTACAAACAAGTTATAAGGCGGCGGGAGACTAGCTGGGGCTGAAATACGGGAGCTCCCGTAAAATAGGGGAGGTCTGGCAACCCTACTGTAGGCTATGAAGTAAGTAAGTAAGTAAGTAAGTAAAACGAAATTTCTATAGCGTTACCCGAAAGCTTGGCGCAGTACATCAGCTTATTCAAGAAAACGTCCTATGGGGGGACGAGCAAGTAAAATCTCGTAAATTTCTATAGCGCTTTCCAAAAACAGGTGCCGTAGTAGCTGTTTATTCCTAGGCGCGTAATCTACCGTTGAAATAGCTATAGCCGAAGTTTAGTGGTCAGTTGGGAAAGATCGAATCCAGAGGTCAGTTGGAGTGGGAGTGGGAGTAGGATAGCAGCAAGGCAGACGACTGTGAAAAAGAACAAGAAATGGGCGTCATTTGACTCTAGATTTGATAGAACTAAGAACAAAAACCGCGCTAGAAATAGAGAGAGAGAGAGAGAGAGAGAGAGAGAGAGAGTGAGTGAGTGAGAGGGATACGTGAGAGAGAGAGAGAGAGAGAGAGTGAGTGAGAGGGATACGTGAGAGAGAGAGAGAGAGTGAGAGAGAGAGTGAGAGGGAGAGAAAGAGAGTGAAAGTGAGAGGGAGAAGTGAGAGAGAGATGTGAGAGAGTGTGTGAGAGAGAGAGAGAGAGTGAGTGAGAGGGAGAGAAAGAGAGTGAAAGTGAGAGGGAGAAGTGAGAGAGAGATGTGAGAGGTGTGTGTGAGAGAGAGAGAGAGTGAGTGAGAGGGAGAGAAAGAGAGTGAAAGTGAGAGGAGAAGTGAGAGAGAGAGATGTGAGAGGTGTGTGTGTGAGAGAGAGAGAGAGAGAGAGAGAGAGAGAGAGTGAGTGAGAGGGATACGTGAGAGAGAGAGAAGTGAGAGAGTGAGAGCGTGTGTGTGTGCGTGAGAGAGAAAGAGTGTGAGCGAGTGAAAGTGAGAGGGAGAAGTGAGAGAGAGATGTGAGAGAGTGTGTGTGAGAGTGAGAGAGAGATGGTTGAATACATGGACCCTCTGCCATCCTATTACGAGAGAGAGAGAGAGAGAGAGAGAGAGAGAGAGAGAGAAAGAGAGAAAGAGAGAGAGAGAGAAAGAGAGAAAGAGAGAGAGATGCTGAGATGAATGACAATGAGTGATGATCGATTGACATCCTTTCCTCTTGAGACAGTCTTCGCCTCCCCACCCACCCACCCACCGCCCACCGCCCTCCGCCCCACCCGCCTATGATAAATGGCAGTGTTGCGCGGTAACGAAGTAAAAGTAACGCGTTACAATACTTAAGTACAATTCTGAGTACTTCGTACTGTAACGAAGTACAAAACTTACCCAGTACTTTTTACTTGTAACGAAGTAAGTTTTTATTCAAATATTAGTACTTTTACTTCGTTACATTATGTCTTTCACGTTTCGTTACAAGTAAAATTTTTCATCGCCAAATTTCGATACATTTACTGGAGTATCTGTGTTTAATTCTTCACAACTTCCCGTGTTTAGTCGTACAGGGTTGACAAAGACCAACAAACGTACACGCATGACTGACAGATTGTTTGAAAACTTGATCTTTCTTAGACATACATGCAATCACAGAGCCGCAGTTAGAGCAGTCGGCGTCCGGGGCAAGGTATAAATTCTGCGCCCCTAAATTCCGGTGATGGCCTTTTTTTGCTTACCCGAGTTTTCACGGCAACGTACAACATACAAATTTTTAACCTGTGACAGTCTGAAAACCGGTGATGACCTTTTTTTACTTATCAACATTATTTTCACGCCGGAGGAAAGTGGTATGAAAAATTAAGGACTTAGTGTGCAAATTGCGCCTTCGAGGACGGCGCCCGGGACAGCTTGCCCCTGCCCCCTAGCTACGGCTTTGTGAAACCAGCACTTATACTAATGCAGTTAATGGTGTAAATGTGTACGTGTTGACTGCTGAGGCTTCTGCGTGTTGCTTAAAAGTAGTAATAAAAATGTGATTTAGCATGATAATGTGGAGTTGTTGATGATTCCGTCTGTCACGGTACTTTTTACTTTTTACTTTAAAAGTAACTTTTTGAGGAGTACTTTTTTACTTTTACTTGAGTAACTATTTCTATAGGTACTTTTTACTTTTACTTAAGTAAGAAAATGACATAATACTTGTACTTTTACTTGAGTACTCAAACTCAGTACTTCATACAACACTGATAAATGGAAACGTAATTCCAGAATGTGCGTCGCAGACGACGACTGACGGAGATTACCTATAGTAAACACTTTGCGACGACCTGTTGCCTCTCGTCCAAACACAGCAGACGCCGTCTGTCATAATCCTGTCGTCTGGATGCCTGAAAGTTTCATAATTTGAACCAATACAAGACGAGGACAAGACAGACGCTGTGGTGTTGGCGGCGGCGACGGCGGCGGCGGTGATGATGATGATGACGACGACGATGATGATGATTATTATGATGGTGATGGTGATGATGTTGATGGCGGTTGGATGGATGTCGTACGGAGTACTTGGACAAGTAGGCTATCGCTTTTTTGAGGCGAGATGTTTTCAAAGTAAAATTTCCGAAACATTCGTGCAATGTGCAGAACGAGAGAGAGAGAGAGAGAGAGAGAGAGAGAGAGAGAGAGAGAGAGAGAGAGAGAGAGAGAGAGAGAGAGAGATCCAATCCGGCGCAACGCAACCAGATAGAAGCAAAACCCCTTCGGTCTATTTGCGGCGGTTAAAACGTCGCTTGGGTCACATAGCGAACTGCAGCAGCAGCAGCAGCAGCAGCAGCAGCAGCAGGCGGCGGCTACCGTGTCGCATAAAATATATGTGTATTATGTCCCGTTATCTGCAGAGCGGGCGGGGTCCTTTTTATCAGCGACTGCCGGATCCGAATAAATCCTGTAAAACAACGGTCGTTACAATTAAGCAAACAAATAGTTCTGATCGGGGCGGGTCGATCGTATTAATCGTTATCTCCAGACATCCGAGCGGCGGGTCCTGCCTGGCATCTGGGGCGCGACAGACGATGCCTGTCCTGGGCTGGTTCCCAACCAGACGACCGACCGCCGTAAAGAATGCCACTGCGTTGGGGGGGGGGGGGAGGCCAACAAATGGGCCGAAATGGGAGTGGGGGGGTGGAGTGCGGCTGGGGAGTTGGGGTGAAACATGTTGGTGTCTTCCAAACATTGCGCAGATTTCGAGTCGTTTCAACCGTTCTTCCAGTTTTTTTTAAATATAAAAGTTCCTCGGGCGCTGACGGTTAATAAGACGACGATTTTTTTCGTCATACAATACTTTAATTGCACCGTTATATTATCTGCAGCGTTGCACTACAATAGGCGTCGTCTATGTTGAAAGAGTGTCAGACAGAGACGGAGACAGAGATGGAGAGGCTGGCAGAGACAGGAAGACATAGACAGACTGAGACTGAGAACGATACATAGTGAGAGAGAGGCAGAGACAGAGACAGAGACAGAGACAGAGACATATATAAATGAAGAGAGACAGAGACAGAGACAGAGAGAGAGAGAGAGAGAGAGAGAGAGAGGAGAGAGAGAGAGAGAGAGGGGCGGCAGTTATGAGTACTTATGTCAATTAGGAAACATGAGTTGTAAATATTTCACTGTCAACCCTTTGCGTTTTTTGCAATTCTGCGTCTTCTTGTCGCCATGCATTAGTATAAAACTGTTAATAGCTGACGCTGTGGATCGCGATAATGGGGGCTAATCGTCGTTTCTAAGCCACGGGCAGAATCGTGCGTTAAGAAAGATGCCCCAGACCGAATCCCACGTATTCCAACAGCGACGGAATTTTACAGTTATTTTAGTTCTTGGACGTATTTTTGTCATCCTATAAACAACGAACTGCAATGGAACTTGGTGAAAATAGAAAAAATGGCACACCTATGAATGAAGACGTCTTTGTGAATTTCAAATCATACTTTTGAGACTAAAATTGCTAGGCTAACCGTCGTCTAAACCTGTTGTTCTAACACAGAATTCGGAATTACAGATGTCTTTTTTCAGCTTACAGTATGATCTGTGCTAGCGTCACGGATAGACAGACGTCAGGGACGTAGCCAGAAACTTGATTTGGGGGTATAATATGATTTGTGGGGAGGGGGTATAAATCTTCAAAAACTTTAAAAATCTTAAAAACACATTAAAAATTTTAAGGTAGTCTGATTTTGCGGGAGAGCTATATATACCGACATACCCCCCGTTGTTACGCCCCTGCTGCATTAATATGAAAATCGACAGCGCAGAAATTGTCATTGCCTAAGCGTGTGGGTGGAGAGGGCGGAGGCGGTGGTGCCTTTAGAGATAAATAAGCCCTCCCCGTCTCCTCACGAAAACCGAGACTGGGTTTTTTGGCTGTCTTCGAATTATGACAACATAACAAGGTTCCATGTACTGTACGCGTCTCCTCTGACCTGGATCTTCTGGCGCTACGAGTACATTATTCGCCGCCATGTGCCTATACAGTATAGGGGGCTTTGATCTTGGCCTCACACTCTGACACTCTGTGACTGCCGACTGGCCCCTAAAGGCCGGCCCCCTGCCTGGCCTCCGAGATTTGTTTCACTTTGGTTTCAGCGACAACGACATCGCGGAAGACCGGTGGAAACCAGCTGCCAACTTTATCCCTGCGTTTCTTCTTTTTATCTCTTGCAAAATAATAAACATCCGTTACACCAAACAGATGAAATTCGTTGCGCTTGTTTATTGTTGGACACACGTACATACTTACCTACACACGCACACACGTACACACAGACACAGTCGGATGCAATTTGTCGATTGATTTGATCTGCAGTTTCTTGCGTCAGTGGCAGTGTTTAATCTAGGCCGTTTCCGGGGGGAAATTGCCCTTTCCCCCGGAAATTTCAAATTCCCCTCGGAAATTTAGGCATACTACATGGACTAACAGCAGCCAATAGCAGAATCCCCCCGGAAATTTCAAATTCCCCCCGGCTTTGTCAGTCCCCCAGAAGTCTAGATTAAACACTGGTCAGTGGCGGGATTTCTTGGTGGAGTGGTGGGGGTGGTGAAATGGATTCATAGGAAGTTGGGGTCGGGGGAGGGGATCGGTGCCGTATTAACCATGGCGCAACTGGCGCACTTGCGCCAGGCCCACTGCTGGTTCAATTTTTATTATTATTTAACTAAAATTTTTATTAAATCACGAACAATGAATTCTAATAAAAACACAGTACTAAATATATTTAATTTTTAATAAATATATTTAAGGATGTTTTTTATATTTTAAAATTAATTTTCATAATTTTTGGAGAGAGGTTTGAAACTTCGAACTTGGATGATTGAGGGCATTTAAAAGCTTTGTTGCGTTGTTTGCGCCAGGCCTCCAAAAAGTTAATCCGGCACTGGAGGGGGGGTGTGAAAAGAGAAGAAAGGAAAAATAAATAAAACTTTGCCGGAAAAGGCTGACGAAAGGGAATTTTTTCCTATTTTACTACACTTTTGCCGGAAAAATAGGTTGGCAAGCAAAATAAGGTAATCTGCAGTTTTACCCGTAGTTTTACTAGACCTTTACCAAAAAAATAGTTTAACAAGCAAAAAATTCCGTTGGGGGATGCATCCCCAGTTCCCAACTCATCCCCCACGTCAAACCGCCACTGTCCTGCGTTGAGCCTTTAAGAATATATCCCGACCGTAATGTAATCACGGGATTGATCGCTTTGAAGTTACCGATTTGCGCTATGATATTTCCCATTCCAGTCATCGACTTCTATAGCGCCGCTTTCTACTGTACTTAACCCGTTCTTCCCGTGCGATTAGGAATGCTCCGATGGCGCACCACTGCACCAGAAGCCATTCGAATAGGAACAATTTAAAATCCTAAGCTGTTTTTAGAACATCGGTTGTAAGTCTAGCTGTGAAAACTCGATAGAGCATCATTGCCGATTGCAGTGGCGTAGCCAAGGGGAGGGGGTTGGAGGTTAAAACTCCCTTGGCCGTCGACGAAAGTTTTTTCAACGTGTTTCCAAGCATTTTTTATTTCTGGACTCGGTTTTGGGGTTGAACCCCCTTGGCTCTTTTTTTGCTTGCCAAAATTTGTCCATAGTTGGCCATCAAACCCCCTTACCCCTGGTAAAAATCCTGGCTACGCCACTGGCCGATTGTTTTGTGAGTTACGTGTCAAAAGATGGCGACGCTTTGTGATTGGACTTGCATGATGTGTGTGTGTGTGTGCGCCAGTAAATAAATGTCGCGACCGAATTTGAAGTGTTAAAAAATTGTGAAATGCGACCAATATAAGTTATATAGGGCCTGCACGGCAGATGAAGTTTTCCCAGCTTCTGCAAACTTTCGTTAAGGAGCACAGTTGGAGCTGGACCGAGGACTTTGTATCCGAACCTCTAATTTCCTAAATTATGTGACAGACAGACAGACAGACACTGTTGATTTATGATCCGTATTATTACCAGCGAAGACTACGACAGAATGGCAAAGCATATAGGCCTAAGGCTCCTTTCGTATATTAGAAATTCAGTAATTAAGGCAAACACGGAAACGTTTGTGTGTACTACCCTCGAAAGCGCTAGATAAATTCTCGAGATTTTACCTACTTACTTCGTACGTGCCTACAGTTCTTTATTCATTATTCGTTAGTTGCATACGGGGACATATTTTCAAACATCGTCGGTCGGCCCCAGTGGGAGGGGTGGGGGAATCGACTGGAAAATGGACTGGAAAGGGTCTAGAGCTTATCCTACCCCTCTCCAGTTGCCCATTTCATCTGGTCATGAAACGAGCGCTTTATAACTCTCGATATTCAACGCCAAGGGACGACGACGCGTTTAGAGATTAAAGGTTTTTATGTGCGCAGTGGAAAGACGTTGCCTTGTGATTTCCATCGCTATTTTCAGCGAGACTCCGCCGGCGGGTTTTGGCAAGGAACAGTGGCGTAGCCAGGATTTCCGGAATGGGGAGGGGTGGAGGTGGTTTTGATCGTAACCAACTTCGAAAAATCTTGACAAGCCAAAAAGGTCGTCACCTTACACCTTTACATTCTATAGCACTTAGAAATCTTGGGTCGGCAAACAGCCAAGAGGGAGGGGGTGCTTGACCCCCAAAACCGAAAATAAAAAATGTATGGAAACACATTAAAAAATTTCGTAGAACAGCCAAGGGGGTTTTAACCCCCAAACCCCTGACTACGTCACTGGCAAGGAACGCCAGTGTAACACTATATTACGCATTGAAGTAACGTAAATGTAATGGCTCAATTTGTATAGCGCCTCTTGTTTTCTACTCAGACCTGCGCCCGATTTAAGAGTCGTTCGGCTCAAAGGTGTCCATAATATTCGTAATAATAATAATAATAATAATAATAATAATAATAATAATAATAATAATAATAATAATAATACTTAGTCTTGCAGGCTACCAAGAGACAATCACATGGACCATCATGCTTAACTATTCTTCTGCATTTTCTTATAATAATAGGCATAATAATAATAATAATAATAATAATAATAATAATAATAATAATAATAATAATAATAATAAATAATATAAATAATATAAAAACAATTATTATTATTATTACGATAACGGAGTTTAGAGTGGTTCAGTAGGACGTGGTCTGTGTGAGAACCACTATGTTCCACCCGACCATTTATTAACTTTATGGTCTTGCTGTGTAGACCTAGTCTTATCCCTTGTGTCCTCTTGTCCTCTTGTGTCCTCTTGTCCTCTTGTGTCCTCTTGTCCTCTTGTAGGTTTGTTCCCGGGTTCTCCTTTTTCCTTTTTCACCTTCAATCTCGAAATCTTCGTCAAAGCCACGACGAATGAACGCGTTCTTGCGTGCCTTCATTGCGTGCCTTCATTGCGTGCCTTCATTGCGTGCCTTCATTGCGTGCCTTCATTGCGTGTCCTCGGCATGCAGTCAGTCCTTGTGTTTTATCTCTCGACTGAACGAAAGAGGGCCAATGCTCTTTTGCGATGGCGCTATATCAAGAGAATTCACGTTCTTTCGATTAATTGCAGCTGTACGCCGCCCTGAGCAGCTGACTTCAATCTCACTGCGGGACGGCGAATTGGTGGGTGGGTGGGTGGAGGAGGGGACCGAAGACCCCTTTGACCTCCGAACCCTAAATTGTTTCCCTTTGCTCCTTATTTTCTCGATTTCTCGATGTTGGTTTCGATTGATAACAGTATAATTTAATCGCTTTGTCGACCGACAAACATAACTAAAAACAGGCTTTATCACTCTATTATGTCTATATATAGTATGCATATATAGTATGCATATATATATATATATATATATATATATATATATATATGTGTGTGTTACGGAAAGAAATAAAGCTGCTTTTGATCGGACATTCTTTTCTAATCAAGTCTTTGGCGTTGATACATTTCGGTGTCTCATTTGTCGATATCAGAGAAGAAAGAATTCGAGAGAACAAAAATGTAACGATTTAATCGTTGTCAGTCGAGTGACATTGCGAAATGCCATTTAAACAGAAATTCCTTCAAATAAGCAGTGGCGGTTCCACGTGGGGGGGATGAGTGGGATGCATCCCCCGACCGGACTCTTTTTCTTGTGAAACCTATTTTGGGGTAAAAGTCTAGTAAAACTACGGAGCAAAACTGCGGATGAGCTTTTTTTGCTTGTCAACCTATTTTCCGGTAAAAGTGTAGTAAAATTAGGGATAAAATTCCCTTTTGTCAGCCTTTTCCGGCAAAGTTTATAGATTTTCCTTCCATTTTCATCCCCCCACAAAACTTTCTATGAATTCATTTCATCTATACCTCCCTCCAAGAAATCCGTGTCCCGTGTGATGTGCTACCGTATTGGATGGTATTAGATATAACCTACCTCGGATATAGCGTACTACATTTTACAGACCCGCTAGGTACGTTATAACGAAGTTCTACTGTACATCAAAGTAGTTTCTAAACGCAAAAGAACAACAAACCCAGTTTCCCTCTTTTTTGTAAATACTTTGAAAAATAAACGGAAAAAATTAATATGAACTTTTTTGTTTTGGCTTTTGCGTCATTTCGACTTTGCGCGTTCCTTAAGGAGCACGCACGAGCATAGTGCACGGGGTAGAGTAAGACCGGCCCATCGTGTCGGCGTCCCTGGGGGTGGGGTGCATCGAGGTCCTTTGGCATCCGCGTTGCCTCCTCCCCTCACTGTCCCAACGCTTTTTACGCAGAGTTACTTACAACAGTACCAAAGCCTGGGAATCGACTAGTCTACGTTGATCAGATACATATGCTAATCGCTTCTCTCTCTCTCTCTCTCTCTCTCTCTCTCTCTCTCTCTCTCTCTCTCTCTCTCTCTCTCTATCTGTCTCTCTCTCTCTCTCTCTCTCTGTCTCTCTCTCTTTCTCTCTCTGTCTCTTTCTCTCTGTTTGTCTCTGTCTGTCTGTCTGTCTGTCTGTCTCTATCTCTGTCTGTCTGTCTGTCTGTCTGTCTGTCTGTCTGTCTGTCTGTCTCTCTCTCTCTCTCTCTCTCTCTTACATAGGCCTATCTTTCATTAACTCAATAGAGGATGTTGCTGAGCGTTGTCAAAAATTCGAAAGATTTACTGCCTATTGGCCCCATGCATGAGAACCAACAGCTATCGATGACGTTTGGTCACACACACAGAGAGAAAACACTGCGAGATGGCACGTGGAATGCCTACTACAACAGATCCTTTGCGCGTAAAACAGTTGATCTAATTGTGGCGTCACGCATCGCCCAAGTGACACGCCACGAATCCTGTTTACAGGATGCTTTCGGTCTGATCCTATACTCCGCCGTACTTGCTGTCAGAGCCATCGTTGCTGTAAATTAG
Source organism: Metaphire vulgaris (assembly GCA_018105865.1). NCBI lineage: Eukaryota > Metazoa > Annelida > Clitellata > Crassiclitellata > Megascolecidae > Metaphire > Metaphire vulgaris. The sequence goes on from CM030842.1 coordinate 1,846,200, forward strand.
GGTAATTAGAGGGATTCGATGAAGGTTTACCTATGAGCCTACTTTTGTCTGCTCTCGATTAGCTTCAAAGGCGTCTTTCGAACGCAGGGAATATAAAAGAGGTCGTAAAGGCCCGAACGCTCCTAAGAACGGGTCTTTATGGAAAAAGGAAACAATGGTTTTCTCCAGACAGAATGGTGAAAGAGAGACAGAGAGACAGAGAGATATATATCTATATGTTACAGTCAAAACGTGAGATTAGTCATTACACGAAATGACTAAAAGTTTCAGTCATTGTGTGTAATGACCAATGGGGTCAATCGTTTCATGCAATGGCTAAAATAACCAGTCATCTCATCATGCAAGGACTAACTTTTCCAATGATTTATTTCACACTTTGACTGACCCGCTATATTCGCTAATATAATCGTAATAAGACTGCGATTTCTGCGTCTCAGGCTGTGTTAATGCATGAAATGAAGACCCTATTGGTCATTACACACAATGACTGAAACTTTTAGTCATTTCGTGTAATGACTGATTGCACATTTTGACTTGTAACATATTTATATATACTGTATATATATATATATATATATATATATATATATATATATAGAGAGAGAGAGAGAGAGAGAGAGAGAGAGAGAGAGAGAGAGAGACAGACAGACAGACAGACAGACAGACAGAGACAGAGACAGAGAGACAGAGAGACAGAGACAGAGAGGTAGAGGCACATATTATATATACTGTATATATATATATATATATATATATATATATATATATATATATATATATATATATATATATATATATATATATATAGAGAGAGAGAGAGAGAGAGAGAGAGAGAGAGACAGACAGACAGACAGACAGACAGACAGACAGACAGACAGACAGACAGAGACAGAGAGGTAGAGGCAGATTTAAGAAGAGGTTCTGACTCGGATGGCTGCTCCTACATGTGATAGCTCGTAAATCTTGCCTGTTGAAGTGGAATTAGGAAGGAATGATCTAGTCGCTGACGGATGGATGCTTGACCTCGGTGGTTCATCGGAGCAATAGAGACGACGCAGCCCGCACACACCTTGTCTACCGCAGTCTGCTGTTGTTGTTGTTCGATGTACCTGGATGGATGTGCTGGGTGCAGCGCTGCTCTTGCTTCCGCAAAGACAAGCCAAGTCACCCGGGGGTCCTGGGCGATTTTAGCCGCCATTGGGGGGGGGGGCTTGACAAATGACCGAAAAGGCGCTCAGATCCCAACTGGGCGGCGACGTTGTGCCCAGAACCGCGGATAAAGCACAGCGTTTTCTGTGTTATCCAGAACGATGGGAATTTGGGAAATCGGTCACAATTCGGCACGAGCGGAAGTTCTTTCATTAGCCTTTTGACTGCCTCTGTTCTGTCCTGTCGTGTCCTGTCCTGTTCTGCCCTGTCCTGTCCTGTCCTGTCTACGATTTCCAGGGCTCCTGACTTTGGCGCAGCCACGGGGCCTATTCGGGCTGGAACCGGTTGTGGGATTTGCTGAGAAATTTTTGGGTGTGGAGGGCGGGGTGGGGGTGGGGGTGTAGGTTTTAGTACGATCGATGAGAACACGCGAATGTGTGAAGAGTTCATTGACGAACTTTTTGCACATCGGAGATTTTTTAACCCGAAAATGTCGATGCCACCCCCCCCGCCCCATATTCGGGAACTCTGGCTGCGCCACTGGCCCCGTATAAGATCTACGATAGACTCCCTATCCAGGGCTGGCTCCATTGTGTGGCCCTGGGCCTGTATGCGCCCCTGCTGTCCGACAAGATGTCGCTCGTTTCAGATCGAAGGAGGCATCTTCGCCGAAATTCGAATCTGCAATATCTCCATTGGCATCGACTGGACCACACACACCTTTTGTGTTACGCGATAAATTTACGTCTTCAGTTGCAGCAGCAGCAGCAGCAGCAGCAGCAGCAGCAGCTGTGTTCTGCTTCGAAGGGACGGTTGGTAAATACTGAAGCAGCGCAACGGGTGGATGGGTGGGTGGGTGGTTAGTTAGGGGAGGGGTTGAACGTTGCCAGGAACGACAGGATCGAATAAGTGCTTTCGCACTCTTTGCATCGAATACCTTTCACCGTTCGAGAGTGCAACGCCAAACGAACGAATGTCTGCAAACGAAGATGAACAATTGCCACGCGAACACACACACACACACACACACACACACACACACACAAACACACACACACACACAGCATCCGCAAGAGGTTGCATTTCGTTTCCGCGTACCATTCAGATATATATCCGAGGTTCTAATTATATATCGACGGACAATATTTCTCTGAAAGCTTTTGACATTGTGCATTCTGTAAACCTTCTGTCACTTTTGGAAGTTTGACTGTAGAAAGAAGAACACTGGCGTAGCCACGAGGGCACCGGGGATGGGGTGGGGATGGGGTGGGGTGGGGGTAGGCAGCCCATTATTCTGGTTGGGACCGGTCGCGGAATTTTACGCAAAACCGTTGGGAATGTTTTTGAGGAGGAGGGGGGGAGGTAGCGTGACCGAAGATAATACGTGGATGTTCGTCGGAGGTTTTTTACCAGAAAATGTTGATGCCCCCCTTACTTCGGAATCCTGACTACGCCACTGAAGAAGAGAATGTATTTTATTGACTGGAACTTTCACGTTCTCAGAGAGCAGTTTTGGTGGAGAATTATTCAGGAGCTGGTGACTCCAGCGAAGGAATCTAACTAATTAGCTTAATAACTAATTGGCTTAATAACTAACTGACTGACTAACTAACTAGTCGTTTAATACAACTTCTACATTCACAGGAGCTTCAGAATGTAGGCATATATATATATATGCCTAGTTGTCTACATATATATATATATATATGCCTAGTTGTCTATATATATATATATATATATATATATATATATATATATATATGCCTAGTTGTCTATATATATATGCCTAGTTGTCTATATATATATATATATATATATATATATGCCTAGTTGTCTACATATATATATATATATATGTGTATGTATGCATGCCTAGTTGTCTCTCTCTCTCTCTCTCTCTCTCTCTCTCTCTCTTTATATATATATATATATATATATATATATATATATATATATATATGTTGTTTATGTACATACGTTACCATGCCTATTTATACTTATGATTGTATGCAGTAGGCTTATATATATATCTGTATGATGTATGTTCATGATGAATTCTTTGTTTAGAGATGTATTTTTGTGGATCTTATATGCAGCGCTCTCTTCTGCTGCTGCGTAGCTTGTCATTAATTAAGTTAAGAAGAATTCTAGTGTGCCATTCGGCTTCAGTGTATTTCAATGTTTGTTTACATTTCCTGACGGTTGTCGGAAGACGCTGCTTGAATAGCGATTTGCGAAAAAGACGTCTGCGAGTCACGTGACCATTGTTATTCGCCTGACGAAGACCGATATTCCGCCGAAAAGCAGCAGGTGTTAGACTTAGAAGGCGAAAACCTGCTACAGACATCATCGATGCTATAGACCTCTGGCAACTGTTGCTCGCTGTAAATTATTTCTTTAGCATGCGTATGAACTCGTGGGAAGAAGAATGATAATCTAAGAATTCTATATTCTAATATATAATAAATAATAATATAATATAATATATAATAATTATAATAAACACCTTCTGCTTAACCTACCAGTGAACTCATAGCTTTAGAAAATTGCAGTCGATATTAGCAGTCGATAGAGTAAAGCAGTGCTTCCAAGCTTTTTCTAGCCACGGCACACTATCCAAGAAACATACAGTCAACGTCACATTGCAGCCGACAAGCAACAAAGACCTCATCTGTGATCGTGGTCTCTTCATTTTCGCTAGCTGACAAGCATAAAAGATCGTCAACTTATTTACGTTAGCTGTTAGATTAGATTCTAGATCTTTTAAAAAACAATTTTCCAAAATTTTGCTGCCGTGGCACAATTCTAAAGTTGTTGCGGCACACTTGTGTGCCGCGGCACACAGGTTTGGAAGAACTGGAGTAAGACTAGTTCCAGACAGTTTGTCAGAAAAGCTAACGTGGACCGAGTTACTTGCTATAATGGATTTGGCCATGAAGATCGAAAGAAGTGGAGATGACTGTCCTTTATATAAATCATTTAATCTATAAATCCTAGATATAAAACATTAACAAATAAAATATGCCGTATGAAACGTAAAGGCTGCTTGAAAATATAACTTTTCCCTTTTGGACATAGATAGTACTCAGTGCAGTAGTAAGCTTATATTAAAACAAATAGCAGTTTAAAAAGCAGTTTGCGCTAATAGCTAACAACTATATCTTTTAGACTAATTTCCGAGAGATAAAATGGCACTCCATGTCTAGGATATTTGAGTACGGCTATCTTTAGCTCTCTGCTACAGTTATAGGGCGATGCAGTGATATCCTTATGTGGTGAAATACAACGGTATGAAATACAAGATCTTTCCATTTAGTCGCTTACGGGTGTGTTTATGTTTTGCTGAGCAATCTGCCTTCAACCGTAATGCGTTAAAAGCTGTGCGCTATCTAGTTTCTAGTCTTTTTTGCGCGTAGATTTCCAATCGAGTGTTCTTTCAAATGTCCTTCCAAGAAAAATCTTCACTCACAAAGACTGTAATTAGTTTTAAAACAGTTCGTGACTCTATGCGCGAATCTAAATATATTTGAGACAAAGTCGATGGATAGGAAGGGTTTGCTACTGTTACTCAATAAAAGACTCAGTCACATTATAACTAATACATTATTATTATTATTATTATTATTATTATTATTATTATTATTATTATTATTATTATTATTATTATTATTATTATTATTATTATTATTATGCAGTGTTTCTCATGCAGACTTAGGCCCTACTTGGCCCCTGTTATTATTATTATTATTATTATTATTATTATTATTATTATTATTATTATGCTATTATTATTACAGTAGAGATTCGTTATAACGAATTCTGTGTTTGCTGTTTGGATGTTTATAGGCTGAGGTGGAAGTTGGTGTGTCTGTTTTCGTTCTTCATCGTCGTCTTTAGTCCAACTGAGGTTAGTCAGACCGTCTGACCATCTGACCAGTTAGACCTACTTGTATTTTGCTGTTAGGCCTATTAAAGGTCGTAGGAGTCAATTTAATGAGGACAGATGTCCGCTTCAAAGCATCAAATGGCGCCGTGCTTTTCTGGAATATCACAACAGTCTCCATACGACTTAATGCAGCGAAATTGAAATATAAATTATAAATGAACTTATTGTCGCACTTGCTTGCACTGCACAAAATTGCGCTTAGATACTGTATAATGTATATGCTAATGCAGGAAATTGGAAAGCGGTGTCACTGTTTTAGCGACGATCGCACGCAGCCGGATGAGCTGCGGCGAACCGTAAATCGCATTGGATGAGATAATCTGTTATTTCCCGCGTACCCGCCGTACTTTCTAGCGGTAGATATACAGTAGAACTTCGTTATAACGGACTCGGTTATAACGTATATTCGGTTATAAAGTACCGCAATGTACGGTCCCGTGTGATGCGCTATTGGATGGCACTGGACCATAGGCGGATGTAGAGTTTAAGAATTGGCTAGGCTAACGTGGGGGGGGGGTCTGATGCCATTTTTATGATTATGTCAATGGCTATTTTTTGCTATAGCCGAATGGGCAACACATATAGAACGTATTCTTTTACAGGCCTATAACTTTTGATTTCTTGGGAGGAGCCACTAAATCTTTGAGTTGGGTGGTTCAGAGGGTTAGCACCCTCTACTGAAATAGGCAGAAATTGCTACTTATTAGAAAATTTTCTTCTTGAGTTGGATGGTCCAGAGGGTTAGCACCATAGGCGGATTTAGAGTTTAAGATTTGGGTAGGCTAACTAGGGAAATTGCTCTTATTAGTCTTTCTTCCCAGAATCTGATGCCATTTTTATGATTAGGTATCTCACTTTTCACTTGGAGATCACAATGAATTGATGACCATTTCAACAAGTTACCTCCTATAGTTAGTAGTTCTGTTACAATGAACAAGGGTAATTATATTATTTTACAAAGCAGCATAGTTTCGACAACTGTCGATAGTGGTACAACTATCTAACTGTCCATAATATACGTAAAAATTATGACGTCATTGAGATTGAATCATGTGATATTAAAGTCTATGGATTGAATGCGTGGCCGCACTGTGCTGTTATATGTAAATAAGTAAGTAACAAAAGATGCTTAGACAGACTTGGTGTTGATGGGAAAACATTTTTTGTTTTGGTGGGATCAGTTGGGTAGGTTTAAGCCTATACCCTAGCCTTTAATAATAGAATCCGCCTATGTATTGGACATGACGTATACCTTGGATATAGCGTACTAAATTGTACAGACCCGCTAAGTACCAGTACGTTGCTGCAAAAGTTCTACTGTATAATATCGGAACATTGAGGTGCCTGAACCAACACCGTATAGGATTTAAGTTAAGCCAATGCAGATGCATAATGCGTCTAATTGAGCGTTTTGGCTTGTTTACGAGATGGCATGTTTATAATTCGAAATTGCCGATAACCATATAACAGAGGAAAGGGGATAAAATTCAAAGCCGTGCGTGTTTTGACGTTTTTGCTTCTATACGACGTCAGTTTAATCTCTTGAGACAACAATTCTCCGTTCTTTTGCCCCGATGGAAATTGCCCCCAGGGGGCAAATCGAATCGAATATTACCGGTCGGGAAAATTGGCCCTGCGGGTCCTTGAGAGAGAGGCCGACGATTAGACCGTGGCCTCGGAGTATACGGTAACCACCTGACTCTATAAACTGTATATACGGCGTTCGCACTGCACGCGCCGCCTCGAATCTAATCTCTGTATACGACCCTTAATCCGTATCAACAATATTATTTTCCCCGTGATATTGTGTGTGTGTTTTTTTTCTCTCTCTCTCTCTCTCTCTCTCTCTTCGGCCCACTCGTGCTCTGAGTATCACAAACAGTTCCCCTGCGATTGTGATGATGATGATGATGATGATGATGATGACGACGACGATGAATTCGTGCAAAAACGTTTCCTCAAATCAAATCAACGTGATATCGGACCCGGTGCGATTTGACAACTCTCTGTAGAGATCAGATTTACATGTAATGGTACGGAACTGCATACGATGCGTCTAGCCTAAGGTTTTTTTTATTTAGAAACAAAGTTTTCTACAGACTACGGAAGGTAGTCTAATTAGTTCGAACGATGTTCAACGTGTCTCCCTTTAGCCCGAATACCAGTAACCAGTAAAATTCTGTCCATCCACTGGTCAATCACTTTGTCTATCAAATCCTGTCCGGTCTGATTCCAATCATTCCAGCACAATGTTAGCACTTCTTTCAGACGATTCCATCACGAATCGTTTGTTCTAAGCGATTACGTGACGCATCGTATGCTAATGTTGTAATGACGTCCTGTTTGCTACCGTTTTTCTTCGTCGTGTGCTAGAGCAATGTTAATTGCCTTAGATTTTCCGACTTCTCGAGTAAATCTTCTCGACGTTCGTATTTTTATTTCCTTCGTACCTTAAATGATAAGAAAGTTCTATCGCTTTAAAATCGAGCGGGATTTATTGACACACGCTGTAGATATGTAAAAACGTCAACGAATTTAACAAATTCTTCGACGAAAACCACATTTTCATTTGTCCCCATCTTCATTGCTTCGAATCTTGCAAAACTGATCAATAGTGGCCTTCAAAATTTTGATCCACAGCGCTCAAAATCGGGCACCTTCCAGCCATTACATAGGCCTACTATATATATATATATACACACACACACACACACACACACACACACACTATAGCGCCGATGATTGTATACGCGAGAACGAGGACCATAAAAAACGAAAGCCTTGCCTCATATGTTGTGAGAAATGGTTAGAATATAATCCAAAATGGTAAGTCGATACTGGTAGGTTTTCCATTGGTTTTTGTTGTGGTTTTTCTTCAATAATGGGACCTCACCCATGACATCAAATTTTTAAGACTGCCGGTGCAGCCGCGCAGCACGTAGGGTCGTAGGCCTAGGCCTACTATTTGAATTTCACGTTCATTGGCAAATAAACATTAATAATGGAACCTTTGCAGGTAACTGTACTGTAACAGGTAATTTGGTAATGACGTCACTATCTTTATCACCTGTTGTGTTAGTAGAATATTTGGTTTGTTTGTTCTGTGGGTTTTTTTTATTGTAGGGCAGTCAGGTGCTTTTTATATTCAATTGATATTCAACATTAGGTTTGGCATGACTTAACGCCTTAGACAGATATTATAGACGTCTTTATTGTCAATACCCATAGGTCATGGCTCACATGGGTTACGTGGATCATGGGTCATGTAGGTCGTGGGTCATGTGGGTCATGGGCCACATGGGTCAAGGGTCACATTGGTCATGGACCATTTTTTTGAGTGACCCATTGCCGTCTTTGGTTGAAGTCTGTGATATTTTTACAATTCAGCGATTGCTATGTCTTTTGCTGGCATATATCAGTTTGCAGTTCACTGCATTTCTAGTGCAGTAGGTGAACTATATGTACAGCAGCAGCAGCAGCAGCAGCAGCAGCAGCAGCAGCAGCTGCAGAAACAATTAATACTGACGTCTTCTTTCGCCAGAGCAATTTAACAATTCCAGCGTTGTTGACCTGTTTGTTATGTGTTTTTTTTCATGTTGATATTCGTATGCATATCTGTGTCTATGTGTCTGTCTGTCTCTATCTCTCGTCTGTTGTCTGTCTGTCTCTATCTCTCTTCATGTCCATCTCTCTCTCCTCTCTCTCCCACTCTCTCTCTCTCTCTCTCTCTAACTTAAGTTGCAGATGATTGTACTCGTACCATATGAGTTGAGTCGGAAAAGACCTAGTGCTAACTCGTGCTCACCTGTCATCCCTCTGGTTGTGGTGCGGATACAGTTGAAATAATTATTCGAGTAACGGCCGAGTAACAGTTTTCAAGTGCGCTACAGTACAGCTTCGTTATAGCGTACTTAGTGGATATATGTAAAGTTTAGTACGTTATATCGAATACCATCCAATACGGTTTAACGCATCACACGTGACCGTACATTGCGGTACGTTATATCCGAGTACCGAGTATACATTATAATGATGCATGCTCTGAATGTTCTTCTGCACGCGTTTGGGGATTTCAACGGTTAAAAGTGAAGGGTGGGTGGATTAGACTCTAGTTAGTTAGTTAGTTAGTTAGTTTAGTTATGGGCTAACTTGTATAGCGCTATTGTCATGTAAGGCTAGGGTCAAGAGTGCTTTACTTGGTACTGAACGAGAGTCCGGACAAGACTAGAGTGATCTAGAGCGATCATTTCAGAACGGAGCGTAGCAGGGGGTTGTGAAATTGAGACAATGTATGGAGAATCTTATTAGGATTATGTTTAAAAAGTTCAATGTATGTGGTTTTTATGGTGGTAGATTTTTAAGTGTTTTAAGAGATGGATTGGTTGGGCGGGATTTTATGCGAAGGGTGGGGCTGGCTAGAGCCATCGTTTTAGGATGATTTGAAGCAGGGGATATAGACAATTTCGAATGTGTGGCTATTTGGAAGAACTAAACTTGCCAGGTGCTGTTTAAGCATTCAACGTTCAGTATGCGGGTCTTGTGCTGTTGACACATTTTAAAATTATAAAAGAGATGGTTGGTTATTTAAAGAAGATAAAGACGGAGCGGGTGATCGTTTTAGGGGACGGGGACGGGGACTGGTTTATGGAATTTTCTGCGATTGTGGTAATGCCGGTAGAATTTGCTGGTGACTGATCGCTATTCTGAAGGTTCGATATTCTTAAAATTCCCCTTTTCCTTTGCTTATGCGACTTGAGACTGATACTCTCTCTCTCTCTCTCTCTCTCTCTCTCTCTCTCTCTCTCTCTCTCTCTCTCTCTCTCTCTCTCTCTCACACACACACACACTCTCTCTCTCTTTGTGTATTTCTTTCTATCTCTCTCTGTCTCTGTCTCTCTGTCTATGTCTCTGTCTGTCTGTCCGTCTCTCAATCTCTCTGGAATTATTGTTGTATGCGTTTTACTTCCTTCCTTCTGTCTGTCTCTGTCTCTGTCTCTCTCCTCTCTCTCTCTCTCTCTCTCTCTTTTGTCTGCCTCCTCCAGTGTGAGCGTAAAGGCGTGTTCGATCGACCTGAAATTCACATTTCTTTAAAAGCGGAATCGATCAAATAAAAAAGAATTACTTTTTATCTTTTTATCTTTTTATCGTTTTTTTCTGACTGACTGGATGGATGGTTGACTGCGAAGTGTAAACTGATCTACCCTCCTCTGTCCCTTCAGCATCGTCTTCTCTCTCTCTCTCTCTCTCGCTCTCTCTCTCTGCATTTGGTATTCCCTCTGACTTCGCCTCTAATGATTTCCACGTTTTCGCCTCTCTTGACTCTCTCTCTCTCTCTCTCTGTTTTCTGCATAGCGTCATCGGCCAAGGAATGGATCATAAATTACGTCAAAAATAATATTAAGAAATTGCTGACACTTTTGGGAGGTGGTCTGACATGTGACAGGATCACCATGCCTTTAACGTTTGAACTAGGTCGCCATTCAATAGCCTTTATGCTGTCTCATCGCATAGATTGAGTCTACACGAGGCCATGGGGAACTGCAAAACAGATCAAACCAGCAGTATGCCTTCGAAAATGTGGACGATGACAAAACCTTTTGCGGGACTTAATGTCATGTCCTCGAGCCATTCTTGATCGACCAATCCTTTGGAATCTTTGGTATCTGAGTTGGCGCATAATAGCTATCAAGCTTAGCAGGGTCTAAAAGCACTAAGCAGCTGAAAGGGGGGCGATGCACAACAAATACTCGAAATTATTCTATGGAAATTCCATTTGTTTTTGTGCGCCAAAAATAATGATAACGAAGAAAAAGAAGAAGTAGAAGAAGAAGAAGAAGAAGAAGAAGAAGAAGAAGAAAGAAGAAGAAGAAGATGATGATGATCAGAGATGTAGCAAGTACACAATGCTTCAAGTACAAGTACAAGTACAAGTACCTGGCCTCCGAGTACAAGTACAAGTACAAGTACTTGCATTCCAAAACCTGAGTACAAGTTCAAAGCCTTTACCTGGCCTCCGAGTACAAGTACAAGTACAAGTACCTGGCCTCCGAGTAAGTACAAGTACAAGTACCTGGCCTCCGAGTACAAGTAACTGTAAAGTACCTGGCCTCAAGTACTAGTACAACATTTTTTGACATTGACATTTTTTCCGCTGACATTTTGTCCCCATGACATTTTCTACATGACATTTTGTCCGTGACATTTTGTCCTCGGACAGTTTGTCCGGCCACGAATAAAATTGACACTATTAGCATCTAAATATCATCACAGTTGCACTAAAAAACTAGAGATGATAGTCTTGCATCGGTCATATTAACCTTGCGATCTCGCGATCAAGCCAGCTTGGCTAAATACGCGTTTAATTGGTGCGCCAAAGCAGGCACACTAAGGTCTCTAATTAATGGCTGCAGTATACAGCCTGCTGAACTCCTTTCTATTAACCTCACTGTTCCAAAATACGATGTATCAGTGGCTTCATCATAAATATCGTTGAGTTCCAGGTACTTGGCCATCTGTGAGGATGTGTTGTCATTAGCCTAAAGGAACAGCATTACTGGTACCATTGAAGTACATATAGCCAGAGATGTAGCAAGTACACAATGCTTCAAGTACAAGTACCTGGCCTCCGAGTACAAGTACAAGTACAAGTACTTGCATTCCTAAAACTCCGAGTACAAGTACAAGTACAAGTACCTGGCCTCCGAGTACAAGTACAAGTACAAGTACTAAAAATTTGTACTCGAGTACAACTCGAGTACAAGTACAAGTACCAAGTACTACATCTCTGATGATGATGATGATGAATGATATGTTTTGGACACGTGTGCGCAAATGGAAAACAACCGATGACTATAGGCGGATTTATAGGCGTCATCATAGGCGGATTTAGAGTTTAATATTTGGGTAGGCTAGCATGGGGGTCTGAGGAGGGTGCCATCCAGCACGCGACAGACCTGGTGTTGATGGAAGAAACAATTTTTTTTGGATTAGTTGGGTAAGCTTAAGCCTACACTCACTAGCCTTTAATAAAATCCGCCTGTGCTATACATTATACAAGGCTCTGCACGCCAAAGGGCAAAGATATTAGACAGGGAAAGAGAAAAAAGGAAGACTAAACAGACGTTGGATAGACAATATAAAACAATGGTTTTTAACCAGGGGTACTCTTCAGGGGCGGAACTAGGGTGTCCGGCGCCCCAGGGAGAAAAACATAGGGCCTACTGATAGCGCCCCCTCAACTTGACAAAAATCATACGAAGCAAAAAAAGGGCGCCGTTCTGTCCATTTTCACGCCCCTTCATTCTTCATTCAACTTCGCGAATACCCTGACAAGGAAAATAAGGTCATCACCCGCAGCGGAACATCATACCTTAAATTAAACCAATGTTGGTGCCCCCCCCCACCTCGGCGCCCGGGGACATCTGTACCCTCCTGCACCCCTAGATCCGCCTCTGGTACTAGTACTCCTTGGGGGTACTTGAAGGATGTTGTGGGGGCTATGCTTTAAAGGTTTACTACAATTTGCTCTGACCACTGTACAAATACTGTACACACTTTTGTACTAAATTAGAAATTCTGCAGAAAAAATCCACTTTCTGGCACGTGCACAATATGTGACAGATGTATGTTGCAGTTTATATATTTTTCAATGTATTGCATGGCATAAACTTTTGTCCCAGGATAAGGCACGCTGGTAGGGGGGTACTTCGTTCTCTTATACTTGTTTCAGGGGGTGGGGTACGGATTCATAAAAAGGTTAAGAACCACTGATATAAAAGAAGGCCTAGAACTCAGACAAATCAACATTACCGAAGCTGAAAGACAGACTAAGATGAAGAGAGAAAACATCGGAAACATTTCACGTCGATCCACGGCCGCCATTAGCTGGCAGAGAACCGAGGTGATGATCAGTATTGAAGATGAACGATGTGTGAAAACAGAGGCGGAAAGCAATGTTCGAAAGACTGTAATGAGTGAGTACAGTACTTGAGTAGATGTATTTACTTCAGAAAATCTGACAGTACAAGGTCGAAGTCAGTCTTCGCCTGGCTTCGGTTGGTGAAACAGAAGAGAAAATCCTGTGACCTGTGAGGCATCGAAAGCAGCAGAAAGATGGCATCAAGGTGGATTAATTACAGGTATAATCATCAGGTGTCTAGTCACAGGTGGTTGAATTCAGACCAGCGCTGATTAGTGTCAGGATTTTGTCGAGAAAGTTACCTGCAGACGATTCTGAAGTTTTCGTCGACGTGGATTCGTGGCGATGTGGTAAAATGGGGGAGGGAGGGAGGGATGGGGCGCTTTATTTTATTATTTTATTTAAGACTTTTGATCACGTTTACTGACAAACATAGCAGAACAACGAGGGGCTGAGACTAGAGGCGGGGGCACTAGGGAGAGGGGCGGTGCCCCCGGCGCCAAATTGCCAAGTGCGCAGTGTTTATTCTAGCCACCTTGGCATTGGGGGGATTTTTAAATGTTTGGGGAGGGGGGTAAGGTCTGAGTCTCCAAAAAACCTTGACAAGCAAAAAGGTCATCCTTATGACTTCCCTAACATTTTTTACCCTTCTTAAATGCCCTGGCAAGCAAAAATATTGTCATCCTTACATTTTTCCCCTCTCCAAAAAATAAAAGCCCCTGTCCTCACGCTCTTTTTTTTTGGGAGTAAATTTCCATTCCCCATGCAACATATAATTTTTGGGGACAATTTTAAAACTTGGGGAGGAGGGGAATTCCCCTCCCAAGAGAAGGCCTAAAATAAACCCTGACAAGTGTGCCACTGGTGTGTGGAATTGTGGATAGAGGCATAGGAGTGGTTGTAAAGAACTTTCGAGGGTTGGAACAGTTTAGCCGCGAACGAGGTCAGAATATGAAAGGAAGACACTACAATTAGAAACGGAAAACCTTTTAACTTTCGACCCTTTCAACCAATTGCTTTGTCCTGGGGTTCACTCGGTTAAAGATGGAAGGAAGCGTGTCAGAACGGTCGAACTGAGAAACAGATCTTTTTGTCGCTTATTATTTTAAATAAACAGACAGACAGACAGACAGACAAGCAAACAGACCAACACGCAGCTAATAATTTGCACATATATCTTCCTAGTTGACGGCGAAGCAGATAGTATCATTATAAGGATATTTGCAAATAGGGGTTTTGGTTGCACTCACTCTGCCTGTAAAACTCGTATAATTGACTCCTCTTTAACATCAAAGTCCCTCCTAGTGTTCTGTCTGTCTGTCTTTCTCTCTCTCTCTCTCTCTCTCTCCGTCTCTGTCTCTGTCTCTGTCTCTGTCTCTGTCTCTGTCTATCTATCTCTGCTTCCTCATCAACTCTCTCTCTCTCTCTCTCTCTATCTCCTTCCTCCTCATCAACTCACCCTCAATAGTTCTCACTACTGATGTATTTAGTCCCCCCCGACTGCCGATGAGTGCGGTGTCTTTGCATTTTACCCTTCCTTGCTCTCCCCTGTCATTGATGCTGCCCAGGCCAATAGTTATCAGTGCATTGATTATACAGTATATATATATATATATATATATATATATATATATATATATATACTATGTGTGTGTGTGTCTGTTTGTGTACTTGTACCACTGATGGCAAAAATTGGTTCTTCCCCATTAAATCTTTAAAAATTGAGCACTTACCAATCAGATTGTCAGATTGTCTGGGCCTTTGGTAATTATTGGGCTGGGAGATGGAAGATGGACCTCTTACGAAATCAAATGTGGGGGTGCGGATTAGTAGGGAAAACGTGGGTCTCTCACGCTAACTGTGTGGGCCGTATTTTTCCATAGTCATTTGGGGGTGGGGTGGTGGTTATTGGTCGTCGTTGAATTGTGATAAGTTATACCCTTTGATGTGTCGCATCTAATCTATCACCGATGCTTTGCTATATCAACTGTTACCGATTTCTGACGTAATTACGGTACATCGACGACAGAAAATCAGATATATAAATTAATTATCTGCAAATTAATTAATTGATTTCCGTCATCGGCGTAGCCGCCGGGCAGGGGCACGGGAGTCCGGGGTCCCTTCCCTGGCTGGGATCGTGGAATTTGCGGCAAAAACATTGAGAAGTTTGGGGCGGGTGGGGGGGGGGCGGGGAAGTAGGCTGTTCGAACAACATACGCGCATGGTTCTTTGGCGACCTTTTCCTGCTCGTCGAAAATGTCGATGTACCTACTCCGCCTCCTCTTCCATATTCCGGAACCCTGGTTACGCCACTGATTTCCGTTCGAAGATCATTTTCATCGGGTTTGCTTCTTTTCTTAACCCCTTAAGTGGGCATCACGGATATATCGGTCCATTTTACATTGAGTTACAGTTAAATACACGGTTAGGGGGTTAATGAGAGCCCATCGTTGTTTGACCTGTTGAGACTTGATTCTGTCTGTGGTTCTGTTTTCTCCTTCCATCAGACGAGGGAGTCCGAAGGCTCGCCGAGGGGCCCGAGTCCCCGATGGGGCCACTGGGCCAACTGGACGGAGTGCTCGATGACCTGTGGCATGGGCGTCTCATCTCGCAACCGACCCTGTCTAAACGCACCGCTTCAAGAAAAGTATTTGCAATATTATGGATTATGGATTATGGATTATGGATTATGGATTATTATTATTATTATTATTATTATTATTATTATTATTATTATTATTATTATTTGATAGTTGATTTGTGTTTTCCTTGGTTGTGTACTACTGGTTGTATACTACTTTTTTATGCTGTGCTTGTCACGAATAAAGATTATTATTATTATTATTATTATTATTATTATTATTATTATTATTATTATTATTATTAACCCTGACCGTAACCATAACCCTAAGCTTAAATGAGCACTTCAGAATACGTAGATGCTTGTTGACTTTTAACGGCGCCCACAGAAATTTTTCCAGGGGGGGGCGGAGCAAAGCACTATGGTAACAGTTAATACAGTCTTTAAGATATCTAATTCCACAGTTCTTAGTTAAAGTTAAGGTTCTCAATTTCACTTTGTGTATCAGAAGTGTTTTAGTGTGAAAACTTTGGTTAAAAACCAAACTATAGTTAATTATAAAAGTAGATTTTCATTTCACAATTGCTCCCACCTTGTCCATACGTGTGAACGCCCTTGTTAAATTGTAGCTATACACTAAAATCGAGCGATAGAATTTTCTTGCGAAATTTAATTAAATTGAAGGCCACTCGAGCTTGGCTCAAGGACGCTCCATTTTCATCATTGCAGTCGTTAACTCCAACTCCTTGGAAGCCTGGACCAAGTCTTTGACGAGGAGACCGACGAGTCCGAATCACCCAATCTCTACAGTGTTTCATACGAAACGCCTCCTCTGTCCAATCTTTACTGTGTAGTGTCTAATCTAGACTCCTGGACTCCGGGGCGGGGGATTTGAAATTTCCGGAGGGGGTGGTGAGGAAAGTCAGCTATAGGGAGCGCTGTAAGTATGCCAAAATTTCCGGGGGAATTTAAACTTTTCGGTGGTGGAAGGGCAATTTCCCCCCCCGGAAACGGCCTAGATTAAACCCTGCTGTTGAGACAGCGATGCACAGCAGAGATTGGACAGGGGTTAACGTTTATGCCTCCGAGTTAACGGCTTGGTGCCGGCCTCTTGTTGACGATGACGGCGATTCCATCCACTGGCACTTAATTCTTGACGGTTTGAAACGCTAATAGTAAAACTCTTACTCTCACTGCGTTGGTCCAAGTATCTCTGAGTTAATATTTATAAGAGGCGCTATAGAAATATTTTGTTACATTACATTGCATTTCGATCCAAACGTTGACCCTACGATAGAGGGCTGTTGAACGCACTGTACTAATACTAATCGTGGATTTTTGTGTTCTAAACAGTGCGAACAACACGAAACGAGGCTGCACTGGACCGTTCAGGGAATACAGAACGTGCAACACACAGGTAAGCAGTTTTCTATTCTCTAATTCAAAGATTCGAGAAATTCCACAGACAACTCAGCAAAAGTCGAGCAAGAAACCAACCTTAATATATTAGCCGTAACTAACTGAAGACAACCACATATAACGATGCATATATATATATATATCGTTTTATATATGCCTATATACTATACATATATCGTTATATATATATATATATATATATATATATATATATATATATATATATATATATATATATATAGTCATACAGTCATAAGTCATAAAGAGAATCGATATTATAATATTTTTCTCGTTTTATATATAATTATATATATATATATATATATATATATATATATATACTGTAACTTGTGTGACACAAGGAACCAGTTATCTTAAGACACGGTTCATCTCGCGATCGATGCCATTTCACTGATACTCTATACTAGCCTATACTCTGCATGGAGAAGCCTCTTCTGCTGATGTCCCTCTTATACTCGTACTGTCAGTGACAGTGGCTAGTTGTTTCCAACTCAACAGTCTCCAGAATTCATTGCCTGCATCACTTGAATGAATGAACGAATGAATGTACTAATGAATGATTGAGTAATTGACTGACTGACTGACTGACTGACTGACTGACTGACTGACTGACTGACTGAATGGATTAACGAGATTCCACTGTCCCTATCTGCTACCTAGCTGATTGATTGATTGATTGATTGATTGATTGATTGATTGATTGATTGATTGATTGATTGATTGATTGATTGATTGATTGATTGTGGATGGTGTTGTATCGTAGCGCTGCCCAGATGGAAGTCTGGAGTTTCGAGCGCTTCAGTGTCAAAGACACAACAGCCGATCGTTTAACCAGAGAGAATATTCGTGGGAACCTTTCTACAAAGGTAAGAACGCAACAGGTGGTCTTCGGAACATGAAACCAGCGCATAAGATTCGCGATTATATTATATTGGTTCTTAAAGGATTACAATCGTCAGAATGAGTATGCCTTTTCGCGTATCTATAGCCATCTGTAGCAATAGTCCTTACACAGTCTAATGTCAGACAGGGTATAAATTTTTAGATATTTTTGTGGTCTATAAAACCTGTGATAATATTTTTAAAAAACTAAATATCTTAAGACCCCTCTTATCTCTCGATCGACTTTGTCGACATTTGACAGAGAATAGATTTCTGGAAGACTTCGTGTAGCGTCGTTTGACATAGCACACCATTTTTCGTAGCATTTCGAACGCTCTAGAATAAAACTGAGGCAGAATATATTGACTGTCCTAGTACCGTTTGATGCAGTGCAGATGGGGACACAAGAAAATGTCTGTAGCTTAATATAGCAAAAGTCTTTCTGCAGCCCAATGTCAAACAGGGTTTCAATTACTGTACATAATATTTTTGGGGTCTATACAACTTGTCATACAAGACACCAGATCTCTTAAACCCCTTCTTATCTCTCGATCGATTTTGTAGACATTTGACAGAGAACAGATTTACGAAAGACTTTGTATAGTTAAAATCAAATGGCTCAATATTTTTCGTTTTTCAAGAATGCTCTAGAATAAAATTGAGGCAGAATTTGGAACAATTCTAGTACGGTCTGACAAGCTAAGCTGGGGAACGAAAACAAAATTTGTTGTATCGCTCTTCTGAATTTTGCATATCAGCCTACTGTAGCACGAGTCCTTGCATTGTCTTGATTTAATGCTATTATGCGAAAATCAGAGTTACATTGTACAACAACGGTGGAACTGTATCCGCTTTGTGTTTTTTTCAAAACACGATTAGACGAAATTAAGAATGCGTCATCCTTATAATTGATTAATGTCGACGCCCATCAATGGATGACGCAAGACTTGACATTTATCTCTCCACAAGCAGTCCAGTGCTGGTTCAACTAATGACCGATAAGCCTCAAGGAAAAATTTATTGTTTAGAATTTTTCGGTAGGCCTACGAGTGCTTCTGTACCTTGGTTCTGAAATTGAGCGTTTTGGGAATCTTTGTCTCGCAATACTACCGTAATAGCATTAACCCCTTAACTGGGGATCCCGGATATATCCGTCCATTTTACATTGAGTTACAGTTAAATACACGGTTAAGGGGTTAAATCAAGAATTATAGATGGCTGTTGACTAGACGCACGGAAAGTCTATTAAAAATTAAAAAACCCTTTTTCAAATCTTATTTTCTTTAGTCCTATTAGACGAAGAGTTATTGATTCATATTTTGCACACTTTTCCCAGAAATCTTGTTCGTTAAGGTATTTATTGGTTAAATTGATAATTTTTGAAATTTTTAAAAGAAAAATTCGACCAGATCAAGCAGGTTTTTTAGAAGAGAGTTTGAATGCAAATTTCTCGTCAGTTTTGCTATAAATAGGTAGGCCTATAATTTGTACGCTAATAATGAAATGTCACATACATTTGACACAATAAGCCGAATTTGGCGTATTTGACACACAGACCACGGTTAGACCTACTTTAACCATTGAAATACAACAAATGTTCCAGCCTATTTGAACTATTTTGTCTATTCTGAAATGTATTATGCTTACATGGTTGTTAACGCACGTTAAGTGATTCACAAAGTGAAGAATCCAAAGTGTGAAACAAGCCAGGGGTGAACAATTCGCCTACGGTCGAACGGGTCGATTTGCAGTGGCTGGGGTAAGATTAGAACCCGCTACCCTCCAGCTGCGTGCAGGGACGTAGCTAGGAATGGGCAGGATTTTAGGTTGGGAGGGGGCTGAAGCCCAAGATTCACTCCCCTTTCTTCCTTTTTAGCCTGCAATGCCATATGGGTTTGAATTCATCGGGGAAGGGGGTAGCTTCAGGTTGGGGAGGACTTGAGCCCCAAAGCCCATTCCTAGCTACGCCCCTGGCTGCGTGTCAAAAATCCTACCCTCTACTCCACCGCGCCCCACCAACTTGCATACTCGTACTGTTTATAAATTCATATTTTTAGTCTATGGTTTCAGGGGTGGAGCTAGGGTGTCCGGCACCCGGGGACAAACATACTGATGGCGTCACCTCAACTTGACGGAAATCCTAAGAAGGAAAAAATGGCGCCGTTCTGTCCATTTTGACGCCCCTTCATTCTTCATTCAACTTCGCGAATACCCTGACAAGCAGAAAAAGGTCATCACCCGTAGCGGAACTCCCTACCTTAAACCAATTTTGGCGCCCCCTGCACCTCGGCGCCCGGGGACATCTGTACTCCCCCCTGCACCCCCTAGATCCGCCTCTGTATGATTTACGTATGTTGACCCCAGATCTCGACGACAACTGACAACTGATACGTTTTCACGTGGTATGGGGTTGGGGTTGGGGTTGGGGGTGGGGGCTACTTATAGGTCGTCTAGTGCCTTTTGTGCCATTTTCTGTTAATTCAAACTGCCCGAAAATGACTTGCACCGAGACTCTGTAATGCAATGATTACTTTGCACCAAACACAGCGACAAGACACGGATAATAATTGCAGAGCCTAAGCATGATAACTAAGTATTTCGCACAAAAATACAGTACAAAGTCTTCGAAATGATATACGCTTAAATACGTAGCAAGCACAGTTTTGCCACTAGAAGTTAACACAGAAACCTCTTTTCTAAATTATTAAGAGCGAGCGAGTGCCTATTAACTATTAGCACTGAATAAAACCTCTTAGCATAGAAATTAATAATCACCGGAAGTAGTGTATCTATGGCAAAGACAGCGGAAACTGGAAAGTTGATGCCGGTTTGCCGCCATCTTTGTTAAGATTTAGACAATGGTTACCATGGTAACCATAGAAATTGCAGCAAAACTTCTAAAGCAAACGACTTTACGTCGACGCCTGCCTATGATAGCGCGTACCAGAAGAACAAGTACCTTTTGATAGCTGGTACTGTTCTCAGTACTGAGCAGTGTTTTATATAGGCCTGTTAGGGGGGGGGGAGATCCCCACCCAAAAAAGCTCAACCCCACAAAGAAACTCAACCTCCCAATTTTAGCACTGACACAAATTTTGCATTGAACTTTGTCTCTTCCCCTCCAGCCAAGTCAATTTGCCCCCCAAAGGTCAGTTGTCTAGAAAAACACTGTTACTGACTGAGTACGGCCATCGCTTAGATTGTAAGTCTATATACTTTGAACGACTCAGCTGCATGGGGTACTTTGACGTACTCTTTATACGGCAATTAATTATTGGTTGACGCACGGGTTTTTTGTAGCGCATCGTTCATAAATCTAAGTGATTGACGGTCTGGTAAAAGAAACTGCACAGTTTGGTTAACTCTAACTGTGAGTGACTTTATTAACGATGCAGCTGGAATTACAGGCGACGTTGGTCTGTAGTAGTCGACCGTAAATCTTTATGATTCACGACAGTCCAGCTCCAAGAATTTGAACCTTCTCAGCGATCCTCTACGTACGCTTAGCGGACAGCATTTGGGTCTGATATACAGTTTGCAGATAATGCCTTTGAAAATTACTAATCTTTATTTTATTTATAATCTATTTGCAGAAATTACACCTCTAGGATCGAGCCTTCACCCTACTTTGCGAGAGGCTACCATAGGGAAGGGGAATAACGTGGGTTGGGCCCCACCGTTTCATCCAAGTTGACTTGGGAGGAACATAAAAATTATGTCGCCGATGGAAAAATTCTCGTTCTAAAATTCGATTAGACAAATGGACGGATCTAGCCTCGAGAGCAAAACATGCGTATTCGAAAGACCCGTTTGGTATGTACCACTTCTGCGGCGATCACGTGGTATCAGAAGCATCGTATGCAGACTACTGCTGAGTATCCTAGACAACGGAAGTCGTTCGTCCCCCCCCCCCTTCCCACTCTCCATTCACCACCCACAAAGAACAATTATTTAGGCGAATGGACTCTCGACCGTCGATGGAAACACATTTTCTTTTCCGAGACACCGCCCCTAATTTTCCATCCACCCACCCCATGCCCAGGTAGAGCGGTCACGTTGATTGCAGACGTCTTTAATAGGCGTTCCCCGGCTGTTTCCTAGGTCCTTAGTTGCCTCACAGCTGTCTGGGGGTTATCTGGACGCATGCTTCGCTACATGACTCTTCGCATGCAATCCGACCAGTAACGTGTTAAGATACCGGATGTCAGCGACTTCTTACATTGTAGACACTAATAGACAGACAGACAGACAGACAGACAGACAGACAGACAGACAGACAGACAGACAGACAGACAGATTTATTACTATCGGCTGTCTTGGTCTTAATGGGCTTGCATCTTTACGATTCGTGAGGTGATGTAGTGTATAGTAATAGTAGATTTGTATAGCGCCTTGTCGTACAGCAGCAGATAGAAGCGTCGATCTGTTCATTCGATAGGTGACGCCAGTGCCTCCAAAAGAGGCGCGTGGAATGGCTTCCATGGAAGAAAGTTCTCGCTGTTTGGCCTCTGCGTTGTCGGTTCGTTGGCCTGTCGTCGACATTGGCCTTAATGCCTCGGCCTCATTAATTCTTCTTGTTCTTGTTCTTCTTGTTCTTGTTCTTCTTGTTCTTGTTCTTCTTGTTCTTGTTCTTGTTCTTCTTGTTCTTCTTGTTCTTGTTCTTCTTGTTCTTGTTCTTCTTGTTCTTCTTGTTCTTCTTGTTCTTGTTCTTGTTATTGTTCTTGTTCTTGTTCTTCTTCTTCTTCTTCTTCCTCTTCTTCTTCTTCTTCTTCTTCTTCTTCTTCTTCTTCTTCTTCTTCTTCTTCTTCTTCTTCTTCTTCTTCTTCTTCTTCTTCTTCTTCTTCTTCTTCTTCTTCTTCTTCTTCTTCTTATTATTATTATTTATTACCACCACTACTACTACTACTACTACTACTACTACTACTACTACTGCTGCTGCTACTGCTGCTGCTGCTGCTGCTGCTACTGCTGCCACTGCCACTGCTGCTGCTGCTGCTGCTGCTGCCACTGCTGCTGCTGCTGCTGCCACCACCACCACTGCTGCCACCACCACCACCTGCCACCACCTGCTGCTGCTGCTGCTGCTGCTGCTGCTGCTGCTGCTGCTGCTGCTGCTGCTGCTGCTGCTGCTGCTGCTGCTGCTGCTGCTGCTGCTGCTGCTACTACTACTGCTGCTACTACTACTGCTACTACTACTACTACTACTACTATTATTATTATTATTATTATTATTATTATATTATCTAGAAACATCGATGATTATAGCATCGAATTCCGTCTGATTGATAAAGTCTTTCCAAATAACATCAAAAACGAAGCTTTAATCTCAAGATTTGAAGTAAGATCTCTCTGTTCATCAACGTTGTATTTACCTGTCCATGGCTGGTAGACCGAATGCATAAGAAGTGTTCGAAATGGATGGATGAGGGTTCTTGTTTTCCAAGGCGCTATAGAAATCCACGAGATTTTACTTTACTTTACTTACTTACTTACTTGTGTATTGTATTGTAGGACTGAACAAGTGCTCTCTTCTCTGTCGTCCAAATGGCTCTCGTTTCTACATGCAGCTGTCCAGCGTCGTTGTCGATGGAACCAGGTGTGATCCAGCCGATCCCTACCACATATGCATCGCTGGCAAATGCGAGGTAACACCCTTGTAGGGATATTTTTACCCCCTCCCCAACACTCCCACCCCAACACCCCAATTTGAGACCGACACCCCCAGCAACCCCCATCCCCCAAAAAAATCTCAGCTATGCGATGACCTTTTTGCTTGTCAAACTTTTTTGGCAGGGGACCCCCAGAATTTACGGACACCCCTAAATTGATAATTCTAGAAATAACCCTGCTCTCCTGTAAGTACCGATGGTCGTATGGGTCAAGGGTTCAAAGGGTCGTGTGGGGTCACGGGTCAAGGGGTCAAGGGGTCAAAGGGTCGTGCGGGTCACGGATCACGGGTCAATTCGAGTGACCCGTTTCCACGTAGAACCTCTCGCGCTTTCGATTTCTTCAGGTGTTTTTAATGACAACTGTTAGATTGCGGACGTTGGATCGAGTTATCATATCACGTGGAGACTGGGAGGTGGGAGGTGGGAGGGGGTGGTGTGTGTGTGTGTGTGTGTGTGTGTGTGTAAACTCAACCTGAATATACAGTCATAATACAGGTGGTTTCAGGTGTTAGGTTAATTAACGCGTTCGTTCACGTTGGTTGGAAGCAGCAGCGCTCCAGGTTATTATTTTTTTTGACAGTTTCAGTGACCAGAAACAGATTGGATCTGCATCTTCTATCATTGGAACCTCTCTACGTCTATGCCTGTCTCTGTCTCTCTGTCTGTTTGTCTCCCTCCCTCCCTCCATTTCTTTCTCTGTCCGTTTCTCTCTCTCTCTCTGTCTATCTATCCGACTGTCTGTCTGTCTGTGTATCTGTTCTCTGTTTTGTATTTTTGGCACCATCTGCTTTATGTCTGAAGCGCATAGAACAGGGGTAGGAAAACTACTAACCGCGGGTCGTATGCGGCCCGCCACCAGATTCCACGCGGCCCGCGAGATCATTTAGAAATATGCACACGAGCAGCAGAAACTATGATGATGATGATGATGACGACGACGACGACGACGATGATATATGTCTATTTTGATTATAAACATTTTGGCTTTTTGCATATGAGGCCCGCCAAATGTAGTATTTGATTTCATGCGGCCCTTTAAGGAGAAAAGTTTGCCCATATCTGACATAGAGTACTTATTCCATAGCAGCTTTATGGGCGTAGGCCTATATCCCCTCATGCTTACTCTAGGATTTTCCTCTAAAATCCTGTCTTAAATCGGTCGGAATCTCTGTTTTCTGCAGGGTTTCATTGTTTTGACGATCTATTTATATCTCGTCACGAGTGCTTCTCTTAATCAGTTTTCTCTTTACGTGTCTTTGACTTTATCCGCGAAATGAGACGACACCTCTGGATCGGTTAACAGACACACTGAACGACCGGTGCGATAGAAACAGCTGTTAAAAAACGCTGTCAAATGCATTTTCCCGCTTGTGCGCATCTGTTTTCACGTCACCGCACTGAGAGGCTGCATTCACAATGTCCACAATGCGTGTACATGTAATTGTTCTTTTAATTGGACTGCATGCCCCAGCAACTCAAAAGAATCGACAGTTCTACTGTAAGCTATAGTCTTTGGCTCATGAAGTTCGGAGAAGAA
>CM030842.1:1876324-1881324 GCA_018105865.1 Metaphire vulgaris
GGCTCATTATTTTTCGTGCATTTTGGCATTTCGAAAGCTCTAGAGAAAAATTGAGACAGAATATGATGACAATTCTAGTACGGTTTGACACAGCAAAGATGGACACACAAGAATATGTGGTTTTAATTCGTTTCATCACTCTTCTGAATTTTTGCATATCTATAGCCTACTGTAGCCCAAACAGACAGACAGACAGACAGACATACAGATAGAGCGGGAGAAATAGATAGGCATAGAGCTATTAAATATAAATATAAATTTAAATTTATATTTATATTTAATAATATATATATATATATATATATATATATATATAGAGAGAGAGAGAGAGAGAGAGAGAGGAGAGAGAGAGAGAGAGTGTGTAACTCTTCTGTATTTTTGCATATTTATAGCTAATGTGGCACAAACAGGGTATCAATTCTATAATATTTATGTGGTCTATTAAACCTGTAATAAAAGAAACCAGTTGTCTTAAAAGTCATCTTATCTCTCGATTGATTTTTTAGGCATTTGACAGAGAATAGATTTCTGAAAGACTTTGTATAGTGTCATTTCAAATGGCTCATTATTTTTCGTGCATTTTGGCATTTTGAAAGCTCTAGAAAAGAATTGAGACAGAATATGATGACAATTTTAGTACGGTTTGACACAGCAAAGATGGGGACAGAAGAATATGTGGTTTTAATTCGTTTCATCACTCTTCTGAATTTTTGCATTTCTATAGCCTACTGTAGCCCAAACAGACAGACAGACAGACAGACAGAGAGCGGGAGAAATAGATAGGCCTAGAGCTCTTAAATATAAATATAAATTTAAATTTATATTTATATTTAAATGTGTTATATATATATATATATATATATATATATATATATATATAGAGAGAGAGAGAGAGAGAGAGAGAGAGAGAGAGACAGAGAGAGAGAGGGAGAGGGAGAGGGAGAGAGAGAGTGTGTAACTCTTCTGTATTTTTGCATATTTATAGCTACTGTGGCACAAACAGACAGACAGACAGACAGACAGAGCAGGAGAAATAGATAGGCCTATAGCTCTTAAATATAAATATAAATTTAAATTTATATTTATATTTAAATGTATATATATATATATATATATATATATATATATAGAGAGAGAGAGAGAGAGAGAGAGAGAGAGAGAGAGAGAGAGAGAGAGAGAGAGAGAGAGAGAGAGAGAGAGGGAGAGGGAGAGAGAGAGTGTGTAACTCTTCTGTATTTTTGCATATTTATAGCTACTGTGGCACAAACAGACAGACAGACAGACAGACAGACAGAGCAGGAGAAATAGATAGGCCTATAGCTCTTAAATATAAATATAAATTTAAATTTATATTTAAATTTAAATGTAAATATATATATATATATATATATATATAGAGAGAGAGAGAGAGAGAGAGAGAGAGAGAGAGAGAGAGAGAGAGAGAGAGAGAGAGAGAGAGAGTGTGTCACTCTTCTGAATTTTTGCATATCTATAGCTACTATGGCACAAACAGGGTATCAATTCTATAATATTTCTGTGGTCTATTAAACCTGTAATAAAAGAAACCAGTTCTCTTAAATGTCATCTTATCTCCCGATTGATTTTTTAGCCATTTGACAGAGAATATATTTCTGAAAGACTTTGTATAGTTTCATTTCAAATGGCTTCTTCTTCTTCTTCTTCTTCTTCTAGAACAAAATTGAGACAGAATATGATGACAATTCTAGTACGGTTTGACACAGCAAAGATGGGGACACTAGAATATGTGGTTTTAATTCGTTTCATCACTCTTCTGAATTTTTGCATATCTATAGCTTGCTGTAGCCCAAACAGACAGACAGACAGACAGAGCGGGAGAAATAGATAGGCCTAGAGCTCTTAAATATAAATTTAAATTTAAATTTATATTTAAATTTAAATGTATATATATATATAGAGAGAGAGAGAGAGAGAGAGAGGGAGAGAGAGAGTGTGTCACTCTTCTGAATTTTTGCATATCTATAGCTACTGTGGCACAAACAGGGTATCAATTCTATAATATTTCTGTGGTCTATTAAACCTGTAATAAAAGAAACCAGTTCTCTTAAACGTCATCTTATCTCTCGATTGATTTTTTAGCCATTTGACAGAGAATAGATTTCTAAAAGACTTTGTATAGTGTCATTTCAAATGGCTCATTATTTTTCGTGCATTTTGGCATTTCGAAAGCTCTAGAAAAAAATTGAGACAGAATATGATGACAATTTTAGTACGGTTTGACACAGCAAAGATGGGGACACAAGAATATGTGGTTTTAATTCGTTTCATCACTCTTCTGAATTTTTGCATATCTATAGCCTACTGTAGCCCAAATAGACAGACAGACAGACAGACAGAGCTATAAATTTAAATTTATATTTAAATTTAAATGTATATATATACATATATATATAGAGAGAGAGATAGGGAGAGGGAGAGTGAGAGAGAGAGTGTGTCACTCTTCTGAATTTTTGCATATCTATAGCTACTGTGGCACAAACAGGGTATCAATTCTATAATATTTTTGTGGTCTATTAAACCTGTAATAAAAGAAACCAGTTCTCTTAAACGTCAACTTATCTCTCGATTGATTTTTTAGCCATTTGACAGAGAATAGATTTCTGAAAAAACTTTGTATAGTGTCATTTCAAATGGCTCATTATTTTTCGTGCATTTTGGCATTTCGAAAGCTCTAGAGAAAACTTGAGACAGAATATGATGACAATTCTAGTACGGTTTGACACAGCAAAGAAGGACACACAAGAATATTTGGTTTTAATTCGTTTCATCACTCTTCTGAATTTTTGCATATCTATAGCCTACTGTAGCCCAAACAGACAGACAGACAGACAGACAGACAGACAGACAGACAGAGCGGGAGAAATATATAGGCCTAGAGCTCTTAAATATAAATATAAATTTAAATTTATATTTATATTTAAATGTGTATATATATATATATAGAGAGAGAGAGAGTGTGTGTCACTCTTCTGAATTTTTGCATATCTATAGCTACTGTGGCACAAACAGGGTATCAATTCTATAATATTTCTGTTGTCTATTAAACCTGTAATAAAAGAAACCAGTTCTCTTAAACGTCATCTTATCTCTCGATTGATTTTTTAGCCATTTGACAGAGAATAGATTTCTGAAAGACTTTGTATAGTGTCATTTCAAATGGCTCATTATTTTTCGTGCATTTTGGCATTTTGAAAGCTCTAGAAAAGAATTGAGACAGAATATGATGACAATTTTAGTACGGTTTGACACAGCAAAGATGGGGACAGAAGAATATGTGGTTTTAATTCGCTTCATCACTCTTCTGAATTTTTGCATATCTATAGCCTACTGTAGCCCAAACAGACAGACAGACAGACAGACATACAGACAGAGCGGGAGAAATAGATAGGCATAGAGCTATTAAATATAAATATAAATTTAAATTTATATTTATATTTAATAATATATATATATATATATATATATATATATATATATATATATATATAGAGAGAGAGAGAGAGAGAGAGAGAGGAGAGGGAGAGAGAGAGTGTGTAACTCTTCTGTATTTTTGCATATTTATAGCTACTGTGGCACAAACAGGGTATCAATTCTATAATATTTCTGTGGTCTATTAAACCTGTAATAAAAGAAACCAGTTCTCTTAAAAGTCATCTTATCTCTCGATTGATTTTTTAGGCATTTGACAGAGAATAGATTTCTGAAAGACTTTGTATAGTGTCATTTCAAATGGCTCATTATTTTTCGTGCATTTTGGCATTTTGAAAGCTCTAGAAAAGAATTGAGACAGAATATGATGACAATTTTAGTACGGTTTGACACAGCAAAGATGGGGACAGAAGAATATGTGGTTTTAATTCGCTTCATCACTCTTCTGAATTTTTGCATATCTATAGCCTACTGTAGCCCAAACAGACAGACAGACAGACAGACTTACAGACAGAGCGGGAGAAATAGATAGGCATAGAGCTATTAAATATAAATATAAATTTAAATTTATATTTAATAATATATATATATAGAGAGAGAGAGAGAGAGGGAGAGGGAGAGAGAGAGTGTGTAACTCTTCTGTATTTTTGCATATTTATAGCTACTGTGGCACAAACAGGGTATCAATTCTATAATATTTCTGTGGTCTATTAAACCTGTAATAAAAGAAACCAGTTCTCTTAAAAGTCATCTTATCTCTCGATTGATTTTTTAGGCATTTGACAGAGAATAGATTTCTGAAAGACTTTGTATAGTGTCATTTCAAATGGCTCATTATTTTTCGTGCATTTTGGCATTTCGAAAGCTTTAGAAAAAAATTGAGACAGAATATGATGACAATTTTAGTACGGTTTGACACAGCAAAGATGGGGACAGAAGAATATGTGGTTTTAATTCGTTTCATCACTCTTCTGAATTTTTGCATAACTATAGCCTACTGTAGCCCAAACAGACAGACAGACAGACAGAGCGGGAGAAATAGATAGGCCTAGAGCTCTTAAATATAAATTTAAATTTAAATTTATATTTATATTTAAATTATATATGTATATATATATATATATATATATATATATATATATAGAGAGAGAGAGAGAGAGAGAGAGAGAGAGAGAGAGAGGGAGAGGGAGAGAGATAGTGTGTCACTCTTCTGAATTTTTGCATATCTACAGCTACTGTGGCACAAACAGGGTATCAATTCTATAATATTTCTGTGGTCTATTAAATCTGTAATAAAAGGAACCAGTTCTCTTAAACGTCATCTTATCTCTCGATTGATTTTTTAGCCATTTGAAACAGAATACATTTCTGAAAGACTTTGTATAGTGTCATTTCAAATGGCTCATTATTTTTCGTGCATTTTGGTATTTCGAAAGATCTAGAAAAAAATTGAGACAGGATATGATGACAATTCTAGTACGGTTTGACACAGCAAAGATGTGGACAGAAGAATATGTCGTTTTAATTCGTTT
>CM030842.1:1888824-1891486 GCA_018105865.1 Metaphire vulgaris
GAGAGAGAGAGAGAGAGAGAGTGAGAGAGAGAGTGTGTCACTCTTCTGAATTTTTGCATATCTATAGCTACTGTGGCACAAACAGGGTATCAATTCTATAATATTTCTGTGGTCTATTAAACCTGTAATAAAAGAAACCAGTTCTCTTAAACGTCATCTTATCTCTCGATTGATTTTTTAGCCATTTGACAGAGAATAGATTTCTGAAAGACTTTGTATAGTGTCATTTCAAATGGCTCATTATTTTTCGTGCATTTTGGCATTTTGAAAGCTCTAGAAAAGAATTGAGACAGAATATGATGACAATTTTAGTACGGTTTGACACAGCAAAGATGGGGACAGAAGAATATGTGGTTTTAATTCGCTTCATCACTCTTCTGAATTTTTGCATATCTATAGCCTATTGTAGACCAAACAGACAGACAGACAGAGCGGGAGAAATATATAGGCCTAGAGCTCTTAAATATAAATTTAAATTTATATTTAAATTTAAATATATATATATATATATATATAGAGAGAGAGAGAGAGAGAGAGAGAGAGAGAGAGAGAGAGGGAGAGAGAGTGGTGTCACTCTTCTGAATTTTTGCATATATATAGCCTACTGTAGCCCAAACAGACAGACAGACAGACAGAGCGGGAGAAATAGATAGGCCTAGAGCTCTTAAATATAAATTTAAATTTAAATTTATATTTAAATTTAAATGTATATATATATATATATATATATATATATATAGAGAGAGAGAGAGAGAGAGAGAGAGAGAGAAAGGGAGAGTGAGAGAGAGTGTGTCAATCTTCTGAATTTTTGCATATCTATAGCTTCTATGGCACAAACAGGGTATCAATTCTATAATATTTCTGTGGTCTATTAAACCTGTAATAAAAGAAACCAGTTCTCTTAAATGTCATCTTATCTCTCGATTGATTTTTTAGCCATTTGACAGAGAATATATTTCTGAAAGACTTTGTATAGTGTCATTTCAAATGGCTCTTCTTCTTCTTCTTCTTCTTCTAGAACAAAATTGAGACAGAATATGATGACAATTCTAGTACGGTTTGACACAGCAAAGATGGGGACACTAGAATATGTGGTTTTAATTCGTTTCATCACTCTTCTGAATTTTTGCATATCTATAGCTTGCTGTAGCCCAAACAGACAGACAGACAGACAGAGCGGGAGAAATAGATAGGCCTAGAGCTCTTAAATATAAATTTAAATTTAAATTTATATTTAAATTTAAATATATATATATATAGAGAGAGAGAGAGAGAGAGAGGGAGAGGGAGAGGAGAGAGAGAGTGTGTCACTCTTCTGAATTTTTGCATATCTATAGCTACTGTGGCACAAACAGGGTATCAATTCTATAATATTTCTGTGGTCTATTAAACCTGTAATAAAAGAAACCAGTTCTCTTAAACGTCATCTTATCTCTCGATTGATTTTTTAGCCATTTGACAGAGAATAGATTTCTGAAAGACTTTGTATAGTGTCATTTCAAATGGCTCATTATTTTTCGTGCATTTTGGCATTTTGAAAGCTCTAGAAAAGAATTGAGACAGAATATGATGACAATTTTAGTACGGTTTGACACAGCAAAGATGGGGACACTAGAATATGTGGTTTTAATTCGTTTCATCACTCTTCTGAATTTTTGCATATCTATAGCCTACTGTAGCCCAAACAGACAGACAGACAGACAGACAGAGGAGAAATAGAATAGATAGCCAAGAGCTCTTAAATATAAATTTAAATTTAAATTTATATTTAAATTTAAATGTATATATATATATATATATATATAGAGAGAGAGAGAGAGAGAGAGAGGGAGAGGAGAGAGAGTGTGTCACTCTTCTGAATTTTTGCATATCTATAGCTACTGTGGCACAAACAGGGTATCAATTCTATAATATTTCTGTGGTCTATTAAACCTGTAATAAAAGAAACCAGTTCTCTTAAACGTCAACTTATCTCTCGATTGATTTTTAGCCATTTGACAGAGAATAGATTTCTGAAAGACTTTGTATAGTGTCATTTCAAATGGCTCATTATTTTTCGTGCATTTTGGCATTTTGAAAGCTCTAGAAAAGAATTGAGACAGAATATGATGACAATTTTAGTACGGTTTGACACAGCAAAGATGGGGACACAAGAATATGTGGTTTTAATTCGTTTCATCACTCTTCTGAATTTTTGCATATCTATAGCCTACTGTAGCCCAAACAGACAGACAGACAGACAGACAGACAGACAGAGCGGGAGAAATAGATAGGCATAGAGCTCTTAAATATAAATATAAATTTAAATTTATATTTAAATTTAAATGTATATATATATATATAGAGAGAGAGAGAGAGGAGAGGGAGAGGGAGAGAGAGTGTGTCACTCTTCTGAATTTTTGCATATCTATAGCTACTGTGGCACAAACAGGGTATCAATTCTATAATATTTCTGTGGTCTATTAAACCTGTAATAAAAGAAACCAGTTCTCTTAAACGTCATCTTATCTCTCGATTGATTTTTAGCCATTTGACAGAGAATAGATTTCTGAAAAGACTTTGTATAGTGTCATTTCAAATGGCTCATTATTTTTCGTGCATTTTGGCATTTTGAAAGCTCTAGAAAAGAATTGAGACAGAATATGATGACAATTTTAGTACG
>CM030842.1:1891586-1899086 GCA_018105865.1 Metaphire vulgaris
TTTTTAGGTTTAGTTTTAGTTTACTTTGCATCAGCTCCTTTCTCTTGTAAAAGCTTCTTTTTGCTGTTGCTATACGTCTTAAATATCTCTTTATTGCATCTGGCATCGGTTGTTATCAGACTTCCTAGATAGCTAAATTCCTTCACTTGCTCTATGATCTGTCCGTAAACCTTTATTTCCACTCTCATTCCTTCTTTTTACTTATTACCATAACTTTAGTCTTTTTGTATTGATTCTCATTCCATAATTTTCTGACACTTGTATCAGTTTATCCATTACTTCCTGAAGCCCTTTTTGATTGCTTGCTAGCATGGCCTGATCGTCTGCGAAGCGCAGCGCCTTTTAGTAATACTCCTCCCAACTTTAACTCCCTTATCTGTATTTTCCATCGCCTCTTGTACTAATTCTTGATGTATATGTTAAACAGCAGCGGTGACAGTGGACATCCCTGCCTTACTCCTCTGCCAATCATACACGATTCACTCAGTTCTCCTCTATTCTCACCTTCACTGACTGTCCAAGGTATAGGTTTGCTATCAGTCTTCTGTCTCTCAATCCCTCCCACCCTTTTCAGTGCTCTCATCAAAATCCTCCAGTCTACTCTGTCAAACGCTTTTTCGTAATCCACAGAAGCATATATAGATATTTTTCCATTTTGAAGTCTTCTCTCACTTAGCATTCTTAAGCATCCGATTGCATCCCGTGTTCCTTTCCCTTCCGAAACCCAAACTGATCCTCTCAAGGAATCCTATTACATCTGTTTTCGCTTGTACTCTTTTGTAATGACCTTGAGTATTATCTTCGCCGCATGGCATAATAGACTGATAGTTCTATGGTCCTCGCATTCCATTGCATTTACTTTCTTTTTAATCGGAATCATTATTGATTGTAGAAAATCGTTCAGCCATTCTCCTGTCATATAGATTTGTTGGCAGATTTCGACCAGTTCGTTTGTTGCATTCTCTCCTAGTATCTTTAGTTTTTCCCATCTTTCTCTTCTGTATTTTTGCATATTTATAGCTACTGTGGCACAAACAGGGTATCAATTCTATAATATTTCTGTGGTCTATTAAACCTGTAATAAAAGAAACCAGTTCTCTTAAAAGTCATCTTATCAGTTCTCTTAAAAGTCATCTTATCTCTCGATTGATTTTTTAGCCATTTGACAGAGAATAGATTTCTGAAAGACTTTTTATAGTGTCATTTCAAATGGCTCATTATTTTTCGTGCATTTTGGCATTTCGAAAGCTCTAGAGAATAATTGAGACAGAATATGATGACAATTCTAGTACGGTTTGACACAGCAAAGATGGACACACAAGAATATGTGGTTTTAATTCGTTTCATCACTCTTCTGAATTTTTGCATATCCATAGCCTACTGTAGCCCAAACAGACAGACAGACAGACAGACAGACAGACAGACAGACAGACAGAGCGGGAGAAATAGATAGGCCTAGAGCTCTTAAATATAAATATAAATTTAATTTTAAATTTATATTTAATAGTATATATACATATATATATATATATATATTTTTTTGCCCTCGGTACTTCAGAGAGAGAGGGCTTATGAGAAAAATTGTCCGGAGACATATAGAAATAGTGTCACTCTTTTGAATTTTTGCATATCTATAGGCGTGGCACAAAAAAGAATCAATGTCAAATAATATTTCTGTGCGTTGAATTGCAAACAAGCGCTGGAAGAGAAACCAGTTCCCTTTTGTCTCGGATTGTTGAGCTAATTGATTTTTAGCTCATTTGAAACAGAGAATCGTTGTTGATCTGAGCGTCTTTGTATGCAATGTGCAGGAAGATTTCAATTGGCTCAGATTTTTGATATTTTGGACTTTTTCTGACAGCAGAAAAAAATTGAGGCAGAATATGCATGACAATTTGGTGGGTAGGTATGTTGGAGCAAAGATGGACACTACCGTTATGTGGTTTTAAGACAAGTTTCTTCGGCCGGCTTGAATTTTTGTATCAGGGTCATGCCGTCTGTAGCCCAAACCCATCGGATCAGAGAGACCAGCAGGCTCCTTAATGGAATTATCCCTAAATGACTATTTAAATCTGGATCAGGTCATTCAACATGGAATATCGAGGACACGGCCTGGACCCAGGAGAGACACGACAGAGAGTGAGAAGAGTCCGATACCTGGACGCCGCAAGACAAAGATGTTTCTCTCACAAGTTGAATTTTCCGAGATCTATAGCAACTGTGACTCAAACAGGGTATCAATTCTATAGGCCGCAGGTGGTTAATTAAAGCCTGTAATAAAATCGCCAGTGGTTTGCCGAGACATCTTATCTGCCGATTGATACTTTTTTAGACTGTTTGACACAGAATGATTTATGTCCTCTTTGTATTAAGTGTCATCCCAAATGGCTCATTATTTTTGTGCATTTTGGAATTTTATAAAGCTTCTAGATATATATATATATATATATATAGAGAGACAAGAGAGAGAGGTTTGAGAGAGCAAAGATGGGAGAGGAGAGAAGATGTGGAGAGAGTGTGTAACTCTTCTGTATTTTTGCATATTTATAGCTACTGTGGCACAAACAGACAGACAGACAGACAGACAGACAGACAGAGCAGGAGAAATAGATAGGCCTATAGCTCTTAAATATAAATATAAATTTAAATTTATATTTAAATTTAAATGTATATATATATATATATATATATATATATAGAGAGAGAGAGAGAGAGAGAGAGAGAGAGAGAGAGAGAGAGAGTGAGAGTGAGAGAGAGAGTGTGTAACTCTTCTGTTTTTTTGCATATCTATAGCTACTATGGCACAAACAGGGTATCAATTCTATAATATTTCTGTGGTCTATTAAACCTGTAATAAAAGAAACCAGTTCTCTTAAATGTCATCTTATCTCTCGATTGATTTTTTAGCCATTTGACAGAGAATATATTTCTGAAAGACTTTGTATAGTGTCATTTCAAATGGCTCTTCTTCTTTTCTTCTTCTTCTTCTTCTTCTTCTTCTAGAACAAAATTGAGACAGAATATGATGACAATTCTAGTACGGTTTGACACAGCAAAGATGGGGACACTAGAATATGTGGTTTTAATTCGTTTCATCACTCTTCTGAATTTTTGTATATCTATAGCCTACTGTAGCCCAAACAGACAGACAGACAGACAGAGCGGGAGAAATAGATAGGCCTAGAGCTCTTAAATATAAATTTAAATTTAAATTTAAATATTTAATTTAAATTATATAATATATATATATATATATATATATATAGAGAGAGAGAGAGAGAGAGAGAGGGAGAGGGAGAGAGAGAGTGTGTCACTCTTCTGAATTTTTGCATATCTATAGCTACTGTGGCACAAACAGGGTATCAATTCTATAATATTTCTGTGGTCTATTAAACCTGTAATAAAAGAAACCAGTTCTCTTAAACGTCATCTTATCTCTCGATTGATTTTTTAGCCATTTGACAGAGAATAGATTTCTGAAAGACTTTGTATAGTGTCATTTCAAATGGCTCATTATTTTTCGTGCATTTTGGCATTTTGAAAGCTCTAGAAAAGAATTGAGACAGAATATGATGACAATTTTAGTACGGTTTGACACAGCAAAGATGGGGACAGAAGAATATGTGGTTTTAATTCGCTTCATCACTCTTCTGAATTTTCATATCTATAGCCTATAGCCTACTGTAGCCCAAACAGACAGACAGACAGACAGACATACAGACAGAGCGGGAGAAATAGATAGGCATAGAGCGATTAAATATAAATATAAATTTAAATTTATATTTATATTTAATAATATATATATATATATATATATATATATATATATATATATATAGAGAGAGAGAGAGAGAGAGAGAGAGAGAGAGAGAGGGAAAGAGAGAGTGTGTAACTCTTCTGTATTTTTGCATATTTATAGCTACTGTGGCACAAACAGGGTATCAATTCTATAATATTTCTGTGGTCTATTAAACCTGTAATAAAAGAAACCAGTTCTCTTAAAAGTCATCTTATCTCTCGATTGAGTTTTTAGCCATTTGACAGAAAATAGATTTCTGAAAGACTTTGTATAGTGTCATTTCAAATGGCTCATTATTTTTCGTGCATTTTGGCATTTCGAAAGCTCTAGAAAAAAATTGAGACAGAATATGATGACAATTTTAGTACGGTTTGACACAGCAAAGATGGGGACAGAAGAATATGTGGTTTTAATTCGTTTCATCACTCTTCTGAATTTTTGCATATCTATAGCCTACTGTAGCCCAAATAGACAGACAGACAGACAGACAGAGCTATAAATTTAAATTTAAATTTAAATGTATATATATACATATATATATAGAGAGAGAGAGGGAGAGGGAGAGAGAGAGAGAGAGTGTGTCACTCTTCTGAATTTTTGCATATCTATAGCTACTGTGGCACAAACAGGGTATCAATTCTATAATATTTCTGTGGTCTATTAAACCTGTAATAAAAGAAACCAGTTCTCTTAAACGTCAACTTATCTCTCGATTGATTTTTTAGCCATTTGACAGAGAATAGATTTCTGAAAAAACTTTGTATAGTGTCATTTCAAATGGCTCATTATTTTTCGTGCATTTTGGCATTTCGAAAGCTCTAGAGAAAAATTGAGACAGAATATGATGACAATTCTAGTACGGTTTGACACAGCAAAGATGGACACACAAGAATATGTGGTTTTAATTCGTTTCATCACTTTTCTGAATTTTTGCATATCTATAGCCTACTGTAGCCCAAACAGACAGACAGACAGACAGACAGAGCGGGAGAAATAGATAGGCCTAGAGCTCTTAAATATAAATATAAATTTAAATTTAAATTTATTTATTTATTTAAATATATATATATATATATATATATATATATATATATATATATATATATATAGAGAGAGAGAGAGAGAGAGAGAGAGAGAGAGAGAGGGAGGGAGAGGGAGAGAGATAGTGTGTCACTCTTCTGAATTTTTGCATATCTATAGCTACTGTGGCACAAACAGGGTATCAATTCTATAATATTTCTGTGGTCTATTAAACCTGTAATAAAAGAAACCAGTTCTCTTAAACGTCATCTTATCTCTCGATTGATTTTTTAGCCATTTGAAACAGAATAGATTTCTGAAAGACTTTGTATAGTGTCATTTCAAATGGCTCATTATTTTTCGTGCATTTTGGCATTTTGAAAGCTCTAGAAAAGAATTGAGACAGAATATGATGACAATTCTAGTACGGTTTGACACAGCAAAGATGGGGACACTAGAATATGTGGTTTTAATTCGTTTCATCACTCTTCTAAATTTTTGCATATCTATAGCCTACTGTAGCCCAAACAGACAGACAGACAGAGCGGGAGAAATAGATAGGCCTAGAGCTCTTAAATATAAATTTAAATTTAAATTTATATTTAAATTTAAATATATATATATATATATATATATATATATATAGAGAGAGAGAGAGAGAGAGAGAGAGAGAGAGAGAGGGAGAGAGAGAGTGTGTCACTCTTCTGAATTTTTGCATATATATAGCCTACTGTAGCCCAAACAGACAGACAGACAGACAGAGCGGGAGAAATAGATAGGCCTAGAGCTCTTAAATATAAATTTAAATTTAAATTTATATTTAAATTTAAATGTATATATATATATATATATAGAGAGAGAGAGAGAGAGAGAGAGAGAGTGTGTCACTCTTCTGAATTTTTGCATATCTATAGCTACTATGGCACAAACAGGGTATCAATTCTATAATATTTCTGTGGTCTATTAAACCTGTAATAAAAGAAACCAGTTCTCTTAAATGTCATCTTATCTCTCGATTGATTTTTTAGCCATTTGACAGAGAATATATTTCTGAAAGACTTTGTATAGTGTCATTTCAAATGGTTCTTCTTCTTCTTCTTCTTCTTCTTCTTCTTCTAGAACAAAATTGAGACAGAATATGATGACAATTCTAGTACGGTTTGACACAGCAAAGATGAGGACACTAGAATATGTGGTTTTAATTCGTTTCATCACTCTTCTGAATTTTTGCATATTTATAGCCTACTGTAGCCCAAACAGACAGACAGACAGACAGAGCGGGAGAAATAGATAGGCCTAGATCTCTTAAATATAAATTTAAATTTAAATTTATATTTAAATTTAAATGTATATATATATATATATATATATATATATATATATATATAGAGAGAGAGAGAGAGAGAGAGAGAGAGAGAGAGAGAGAGAGAGAGAGAGTGTGTCACTCTTCTGAATTTTTGCATATCTATAGCTACTGTGGCACAAACAGGGTATCAATTCTATAATATTTCTGTGGTCTATTAAACCTGTAATAAAAGAAACCAGTTCTCTTAAACGTCAACTTATCTCTCGATTGATTTTTTAGCCATTTGACAGAGAATAGATTTCTGAAAAACTTTGTATAGTGTCATTTCAAATGGCTCATTATTTTTCGTGCATTTTGGCATTTGAAAGCTCTAGAAAAATTGAGACAGAATATGATGACAATTCTAGTACGGTTTGACACAGCAAAGATGGACACACAAGAATATGTGGTTTTAATTCGTTTCATCACTCTTCTGAATTTTTGCATATCTATAGCCTACTGTAGCCCAAACAGACAGACAGACAGACAGACAGACAGACAGACAGAGCGGGAGAAATAGATAGGCATAGAGCTCTTAAATATAAATATAAATATAAATTTATATTTATATTTATATTTATTTTATATATATATATATATATATATATATATATATATATATATAGAGAGAGAGAGAGAGAGAGAGAGAGAGAGAGAGAGAGAGAGAGGGAGAGGGAGAGAGAGAGTGTGTAACTCTTCTGTATTTTTGCATATTTATAGCTACTGTGGCACAAACAGGGTATCAATTCTACAGTCTATTAAGACAGACAAAGAAACCAGACAGAGCAGGAGAAATAGATTGATTTTTAGCCATTAAATAGAGAATAGATAAATGAAAACTTTTATAGTGTAATTTCATTAAATTTAAATTTAATATATATATACAATATATATATAAGATATATAGTTTTAAGAGATATCTATAGAGAGAGAGAGAGAGAGAAAGAGAGAGATATAGAGAGAGAGAGAGAGAGAGAGAGAGAGAGAGAGAGAGTGTGTCACTCTTCTGAATTTTTTGCATATCTATAGCTACTATGGCACAAACAGGGTATCAATTCTATAATATTTCTGTGGTCTATTAAACCTGTAATAAAAGAAACCAGTTCTCTTAAATGTCATCTTATCTCTCGATTGATTTTTTAGCCATTTGACAGAGAATAGATTTCTGAAAGACTTTGTATAGTGTCATTTCAAATGGCTCATTATTTTTCTTCATTTTGGCTTTTTGAAAGAAGAAAAAATTGAGACAGAATATGATGACAATTCTAGTACGGTTTGACACAGCAAAGATGGGGACACTAGAATATGTGGTTTTAATTCGTTTCATCACTCTTCT
>CM030842.1:1904086-1909086 GCA_018105865.1 Metaphire vulgaris
AGTGTCATTTCAAATGGCTCATTATTTCAAATGCATTTTGGCATTTCGAAAGCTCTAGAAAAAAATTGAGACAGAATATGATGACAATTCTAGTACGGTTTGACACAGCAAAGATGGGGACACAAGAATATGTGGTTTTAATTCGTTTCATCACTCTTCTGAATTTTTGCATATCTATAGCCTACTGTAGCCCAAACAGACAGACAGACAGACAGAGCGGGAGAAATAGATAGGCCTAGAGCTCTTAAATATAAATATAAATTTAAATTTAAATTTATATTTAAATTTAAATATATATATATATATATATATATATATAGAGAGAGAGAGAGAGAGAGAGAGAGAGAGAGAGAGAGAGAGAGAGAGAGAGAGAGAGAGAGAGTGTGTCACTCTTCTGAATTTTTGCATATCTATAGCTACTGTGGCACAAACAGGGTATCAATTCTATAATATTTCTGTGGTCTATTAAACCTGTAATAAAAGAAACCAGTTCTCTTAAACGTCATCTTATCTCTCGATTGATTTTTTAGCCATTTGACAGAGAATAGATTTCTGAAAGACTTTGTATAGTGTCATTTCAAATGGCTCATTATTTTTCGTGCATTTTGGCATTTCGAAAGCTCTAGAAAAAAATTGAGACAGAATATGATGACAATTCTAGTACGGTTTGACACAGCAAAGATGGGGACAGAAGAATATGTGGTTTTAATTCGTTTCATCACTCTTCTGAATTTTTGCATATCTATAGCCTACTGTAGCCCAAACAGACAGACAGACAGACAGACAGAGCGGGAGAAATAGATAGGCCTAGAGCTTCTTATAAATATAAATATAAAATAAATTTAAATTTTTATTTATATTTAAATTTATAATATATATATATATATATATATATATATATATATATATATATAGAGAGAGAGAGAGAGAGAGAGAGAGAGAGAGAGAGAGAGGGGAGAGAGAGAGAGTGTGTCACTCTTCTGAATTTTTGCATATCTATAGCTACTGTGGCACAAACAGGGTATCAATTCTATAATATTTCTGTGGTCTATTAAACCTGTAATAAAAGAAACCAGTTCTCTTAAACGTCATCTTATCTCTCGATTGATTTTTTAGCCATTTGAAACAGAATAGATTTCTGAAAGACTTTGTATAGTGTCATTTCAAATGGCTCATTATTTTTCGTGCATTTTGGCATTTTGAAAGCTCTAGAAAAAATTGAGACAGAATATGATGACAATTCTAGTACGGTTTGACACAGCAAAGATGGGGACACAAGAATATGTGGTTTTAATTGTTTCATCACTCTTCTGAATTTTTTTGCATATCTATAGCCTACTGTAGCCCAAACAGACAGACAGACAGACAGACAATTTCAAAAATAGATATTTTATAGAGCTTTTAAATATAAATATAAATTTAAATTTAAATTTATTTAAATTTAAATATATATATATATATATGATATTTAGATATATAGAGAGAGAGAGAGATAGAGAGAGAGAGAGAGAGAGAGTGTGTCACTCTTCAAATTTTTTGCATATCTATCTACTGTAGAACAGACAGACAGACAGACAGTCAGAGAAATAGATGACTATTTCTTCTAAATTTTTTTAAATTTAAATTTAAATAGCTACTATATATATATAATGGCAAAAACAGAGAGAGTATCAATTCTATAATATTTTTGCATATCTTAGCTACTATGGCACAAACAGGGTATCAATTAAAATATTTCTGTGGTCTATTAAAAATAAAACCAGTTCTCTTAAATGTCATCTTATCTCTCGATTGATTTTTTAGCCATTTGAA
The DNA here is from genome assembly GCA_018105865.1 of Metaphire vulgaris. Classification (NCBI taxonomy): domain Eukaryota; kingdom Metazoa; phylum Annelida; class Clitellata; order Crassiclitellata; family Megascolecidae; genus Metaphire; species Metaphire vulgaris. Next base: position 1,905,899 of record CM030842.1, read on the forward strand.
AGAGAATAGATTTCTGAAAGACTTTGTATAGTGTCATTTCAAATGGCTCATTCTTTTTTCTTCATTTTGGCATTTTGAAAGCTCTAGAAAAAAATTGAGACAGAATATGATGACAATTCTAGTATGGTTTGACACAGCAAAGATGGGGACACTAGAATATGTGGTTTTAATTCGTTTCATCACTCTTCTGAATTTTTGCATATCTATAGCCTACTGTAGCCCAAAACAGACAGACAGACAGACAGACAGAGAAATAGGGAGAAATAGATAGGCCTAGAGCTCTTTCTTAAATTTAATTTTTAAATTTAAATTTAAATTTATATATATATATATATATATATATATATATATATATATAGAGAGAGAGAGAGAGAGAGAGAGAGAGAGAGAGAGAGAGAGAGAGTGTGTCACTCTTCTGAATTTTTGCATATCTATAGCTACTGTGGCACAAACAGGGTATCAATTCTATAATATTTCTGTGGTCTATTAAACCTGTAATAAAAGAAACCAGTTCTCTTAAAAGTCATCTTATCTCTCGATTGATTTTTTAGCCATTTGACAGAGAATAGATTTCTGAAAGACTTTGTATAGTGTCATTTCAAATGGCTCATTATTTTTCGTGCATTTTGGCATTTCGAAAGCTCTAGAGAAAAATTGAGACAGAATATGATGACAATTCTAGTACGGTTTGACACAGCAAAGATGGGGACACAAGAATATGTGGTTTTAATTCGTTTCATCACTCTTCTGAATTTTTGCATATCTATAGCCTACTGTAGCCCAAACAGACAGACAGACAGACAGACAGACAGACAGACAGACAGACAGACAGAGCGGGAGAAATAGATAGGCCTAGAGCTCTTAAATATAAATATAAATATAAATTTATAAATTTTATTTAATTTTATATTTATATATATATATATATATATATATATATATATATAGAGAGAGAGAGAGAGAGAGAGAGAGAGAGAGAGAGAGAGAGAGAGGGAGAGGGAGAGGGAGAGAGAGAGTGTGTAACTCTTCTGTATTTTTGCATATTTATAGCTACTGTGGCACAAACAGACAGACAGACAGACAGACAGACAGACAGAGCAGGAGAAATAGATAGGCCTATAGCTCTTAAATATAAATATAAATTTAAATTTATATTTAAATTTAAATTTAAATTTATATATATATATATATATATATATATAGAGAGAGAGAGAGAGAGAGAGAGAGAGAGAGAGAGAGAGAGAGAGAGAGAGAGAGTGTGTAACTCTTCTGTTTTTTTGCATATCTATAGCTACTATGGCACAAACAGGGTATCAATTCTATAATATTTCTGTGGTCTATTAAACCTGTAATAAAAGAAACCAGTTCTCTTAAATGTCATCTTATCTCTCGATTGATTTTTTAGCCATTTGACAGAGAATATATTTCTGAAAGACTTTGTATAGTGTCATTTCAAATGGCTCTTCTTCTTCTTCTTCTTCTTCTTCTTTTTTCTTCTAGAACAAAATTGAGACAGAATATGATGACAATTCTAGTAAATTGGTTTGACACAGCAAAGATGGGGACACTAGAGAATATGTGGTTTTAATTCGTTTCATCACTCTTCTGAATTTTTGCATATCTATAGCTTACTGTAGCCCAAACAGACAGACAGACAGACAGACACAGACAGAGGAGAGAAATAGATAGGCCTAGAGCTCTTAAATATAAATTTAAATTTAAATTTAAATTTAAATTTAAATTTATATATATATATATATATATATATATATATATATATATATATAGAGAGAGAGAGAGAGAGAGAGAGAGAGAGAGAGAGTGTGTCACTCTTCTGAATTTTTGCATATCTATAGCTACTGTGGCACAAACAGGGTATCAATTCTATAATATTTCTGTGGTCTATTAAACCTGTAATAAAAGAAACCAGTTCTCTTAAACGTCATCTTATCTCTCGATTGATTTTTTAGCCATTTGACAGAGAATAGATTTCTGAAAGAGACTTTTGTATAGTGTCATTTCAAATGGCTCATTATTTTTCGTGCATTTTGGCATTTTGAAAGCTCTAGAAAAGAATTGAGACAGAATATGATGACAATTTTAGTACGGTTTGACACAGCAAAGATGGGGACAGAAGAATATGTGGTTTTAATTCGCTTCATCACTCTTCTGAATTTTTGCATATCTATAGCCTACTGTAGCCCAAACAGACAGACAGACAGACAGACATACAGACAGAGCGGGAGAAATAGATAGGCATAGCTCTTAAATATAAATATAAATATAAATTTAAATTTAAATTTATATTTTATATATATATATATATATATATATATATATATATATATATATATATAGAGAGAGAGAGAGAGAGAGAGAGAGAGAGAGAGAGAGAGGGAGAGAGAGAGTGTGTAACTCTTCTGTATTTTTGCATATTTATAGCTACTGTGGCACAAACAGGGTATCAATTCTATAATATTTCTGTGGTCTATTAAACCTGTAATAAAAGAAACCAGTTCTCTTAAACGTCATCTTATCTCTCGATTGATTTTTTAGCCATTTGACACAGAATAGATTTCTGAAAGACTTTGTATAGTGTCATTTCAAATGGCTCATTATTTTTCGTGCATTTTGGCATTTCGAAAGCTCTAGAGAAAAATTGAGACAGAATATGATGACAATTCTAGTACGGTTTGACACAGCAAAGATGGGGACACAAGAATATGTGGTTTTAATTCGTTTCATCACTCTTCTGAATTTTTGCATATCCATAGCCTACTGTAGCCCAAACAGACAGACAGACAGACAGACAGACAGACATACAGACAGAGCGGGAGAAATAGATAGGCCTAGAGCTCTTAAATATAAATATAAATTTAAATTTAAATTTATATTTAAAATATATATATATATATATATATATATATATATATATATATATATATATATAGAGAGAGAGAGAGAGAGAGAGAGAGAGAGAGAGTATAGAGAGAGAGCATAGAGAGAGACAGACAGAGAGAGAGTGGGAGAGAGAAGGGAAAGAAACCAGTGTCTTAACTCTTCTGATTATTTTTGCATATTTATAGCTACTTTTGGAAACAAACAGACAGACAGACAGACAGACAGACAGACAGAGCAGGAGAAATAGATAGGCCTATAGCTCTTAAATATAAATATAAATTTAAATT
>CM030842.1:1914086-1934086 GCA_018105865.1 Metaphire vulgaris
TAGGGTTTTACGGGTTTTAGTGTTTTTTGGGTTGTTTGGGTTTTTAGGTTTTCAGGGTTTTGAGGTTTTTATGGGTTTAAGGTTTTTAGGGTTTTTTGGGTTGTTAAGGTTTTTAGGGTTTTTAGGGTTTTACGGTTTTTAGGGTTTTTTGGGTTTTTAGGGTTTTTAGGTTTTCATGGTTTTGTGGTTTTTAGGGATTTATGGTTTTTAGGGTTTTTTGTTTTTTTGGGTTTTAAGGTTTTTAGGTTTTTAGGTTTTTAGGGTTTTACGGTTTTTAGGGTTTTTTGTGTTTTTAGGGTTTTTAGGTTTTCAGGGTTTTATGGTTATTAGGGTTTTACGGTTTTTAGGTTTTTCTGGGTTTTTAGGGCATTTTGGGTTTTAGGGTTTTTAGGTTTTTTGGGTTTTACGGTTTTTAGGGTGTTTTGGGTATTTAGGGCTTTTAGGGTTTTTAGGGTTCTACGGCTTTTAGGGTTTTTGGGTTTTGGGTTTGTTTTCAGGGTTTTGTGGTTTTTAGGAGTTTACGGTTTTTAGGGTTTTTTGGGTTGTTAGGGTTTTTGGGGTTTTTAGGTTTTTAGGTTTTTAGGGTTTTACGGTTTTTAGGGGTTTTGGGTTTTTAGGGTTTCTAGGTTTTCAGGGTTTTGTGGTTTTTAGGGGTTTACGGTTTTTATGGTTTTTTGGGTTGTTAGGGTTTTTAGGGGTAAGGGGGGGTTAGGGGGAGGCGCTTGATGGTTCTAACGCGAAATTTGAGCAATACGGCAATATGAGCAATATCGACATGAATTTTTATGTCGCCCGAAAATTTGTCATGGAAAGCACGGGTGCCAGCACGGGTGCCAGCCAGAACGGGTGCCAGCCAGCAAGGGTGCCAGGCAGCACGGGTGCCAGCCAGCACGGGTGCCAGCCAGCACGGGTGCCAGCCAGCACGGGTGTCAGCCAGCACGGGTGCCAGCCAGTACGGGTGCCAGCCAGCACGGGTGCCAGCCAGCACGGGTGTCAGCCAGCACGGGTGCCAGCCAGCACGGGTGCCAGCCAGCACGGGTGCCAGCCGCTGTCTTCACTGTCTTCTATAAACAACCAAATTGTTTTTTTCACTTCCGCCGAGGCGTCAATGCAAGTGTAAGATGGCGAAGGTTAACTGCGGAGTTAAGATTGCGAAAGCAAGTCGCTGTATGGGGAGTAGCGCGGAGTAGCGGAGTATACAGTGGAGTAGCGAAGTGCTTCTAAGAACTCCTGTTTCGTCGTTTGCGTCATTTTATCTCGCGGATTGTAGAGAGCGATCGACAGAGAAAAAGAAAAGAAGGAAAGTTTACTGTCATTTTGCACACGACGCGCGGGAGAGAGAGAGACAGACAGACAGACAGACAGACGGAGACAGAGATAGAGACAGACATGGAGAGATAGAGAGAGACAGAAAGAGGACTGTGAGCTTACGCAATCAGCTCAAGCACCGGCAAAGATAGAGCGATAACCCCGCACCCCTCCCTGCACAAGGTGAATAAAAAGAGACGCGAAAGACGAGGAACAAGAACGGGAATGAGGAAAAATAAAGGCCATCGAGAAAATTAAGACGGAATATAATCAAAGTGGGAGAGAGAGACAGAGAGAGAGACATAGAGATACATAGAGACGGACAGACAGACAGAGGAAGGAGAAGAAGACGAACGAATAAACAGTCATTTTGCCACCGAAACTCAGATAACAGAGTGATTGAATGACAGCGATAAGATGAACACAGACAGACGGACATACAGACAGACGGACAGACACACACACACACACAGATACACGGATCGACGGACTGACAAGAGCGCGCCGCATGATTCTCCTCCTGTTATTATCGCTCATGTCGTCGTCGTCGTGACCTTGACCTCTGATGGTTTCCGGGGTCGTCGTCGGATGTCGCGTCGTCGACCTTTCTGCCGCGTATCCGAAGGTCAAGGTCGCGTTAAGTGGAAATGAATCACGTGATCAGATGCAAATGCAGTCGAAGCGAAGAGCATCTCATGATATAGCGCCAGCCTCAGTAGACTCGGTTCTACGCAAGCCAACGTTTCAATCTGACTTTGTCGTCCTCTATCCTGCGTTTGCCCCTTCAGTCTGCCTGCGTGTGTCTATTTCTGCATGTCTGTCTGTCTGTCTGTCTGTCTGTCTGTCTGTCTGTCTGTCTGTCTGTCTGTTTACCCATTCTCGTGTGCCTATGTATGCAGCTTCCTGTATAACTTTCGCAAACTTCTGGTTTCAAAACCAGGCATCATGAATGGTATCGTGACGACGGCGCAATAGAAGGCGATTGATTGGGTCGCTTGATTGATTGATTGATTACACAGGCCTGCATTTTTTTACCTTTTTTGATAATTGTTTTAGTTTCAAAGACTCAATTGTGTGTAGTTTAATGTGCTAATTTCATAAATGAAAACCGTTTTTCTCCATCACGTAAGAATTTTTAACAAAACACGAAATGAAATTGATACGATAAGCTAAAACATTAACATATACATTAGCAGTACAAGCGTATGTACATGATCCTGGTTTTTAGGTTTTTTTAGGGTTTTTAGCTTTTAGGGTTTTTGGGTTTTTAGGTTTTTGGGTTTTTAGGGTTTTTAGGGTTTTAAGGGTTTTTAGCTTTTAGGGTTTTTAGGGCTTTGGGGTTTTAGGGTTTTTAGAGTGTTTAGGTTTTTAGGGTTTTTAGGTTTTTAGGGTTTTTATGTTTTTTGGGTTTTTAGGGTTTTTAGGTTTTTAGGGTTTTAGGGTTTTTAGGGTTTTTAGGGTTTTTAGGTTTTTAGGTTTTTTGGGTTTTTAGGGTTTTTAAGATTTTTAGGTCTTTAGGGTTTTTAGCTTTTAGGGTTTTTAGGGTTTTTAACTTTTAGAGTTTTTAGGGTTTTTGGGTTTTTATGGTTTTTATGGTTTTTAGGTTTTTAGGGTTTTTAGAGTGTTAAGGTTTTTAGGGTTTTTAGGTTTATAGGTTTTTAGGTTTTTTGGGTTTTTAGGGTTTTTAGGTTTTTAGGGTTTTTAGCTTTAAGGTTTTTAGGGTTTTTGGGTTTTATGGTTTAATGGTTTTAAGGTTGTTAGGGTTTTTAGGGTTTTTAGGGTTTTTAGGGTTTTTTTTGTGTTTTTAGGGTGTTTAGGGTTTTTAGGTTTTTAGGGTTTTTAGCTTTTAGGGTTTTTTGGGTTTTGTGGTTTTTATAGTTTTTAGGTTTTATGGTTTCTATGGTTTTTAGGTTTTTAGGGTTTTTAGCTTTAAGGGTTTATAGGGTTTTGGGTTTTATGGTTTTTAGGGTTTTTAGGGTGTTAGAGTTTTTAGGGTTTTATGGTTTATAGAGTGTTTAGGTTGTTTAGGTTTTTAGAATTTTAGGGTTTTTAGGTTTTTAGTGTTTTTAGGGTTTTTAGGGTTTTTAGGTTTTTAGGGGTTTTAGCTTTTAGGGTTTTTAGGGGTTTTGAGTTTCACCAATTAAGCCGGGTGCAAGAAATTCTTCATTTAATAGAACAAATATTGGTTTTAGGTAAAACGGTGGGTGATGGAAGTTTTTACTTATTTTTCCTTATTTCAGCTACCAAATTTACATAAGAATCAACATTTCGTTTTGAAATAATTTTTCCATCGCAGGCCTGTCTTATCGATGCCAATAATTACTAAAATGATAACCGGTTTTAACAGCATCAGCATCATCATCAATATGCTGTATATTAGCGTATATCATAATCATAATCATCATCATCGTCATCATCATCATCATCATCATCATCATCATCATCATCAGTGTTTCTGTCTTTCGACAGGTCCAGGTATCAACATATAGGCTATTAAACATCTAGAACTCCATCGACGAAGCCACGGGGCCCCCAGATGCGCCCTCGGGCCCCCCACCCATGCAGATCTGGACTGGTCGTGAGGTTCGTCCAAAGCCGGCGAATAGTTTTTTTTGGGTGAGGGGTGGGGGAGGGGTGGCGGGTGTAGTTGAAAAGTCTGGTCATTGAACGCGTAGATTTTACAGGGAGAGACGATTCATCATCATCATCATCATCATCATCATCATCATCATCATCATCATCATTCGTATTCTCTTTCTGAAAGCAATTTCTCGACTGTTTAGACTTTTGGGGAGGTCATCTTTCTTCGTAAGCGTCTGATTTCCGATTGATTTACACCCGGACTTGATCGGATTCGCCCCGTCGTTCATCGCCGTTCTGTTATTACGACCCAGATCCTGTCTTCCCCACCCCCACCCCTCCTCCCACCCAACGCGTTGTAATACTTAAACATACAAAGCCGTTGACTGCAGATCGACGAATCGATTTAGGATTATTCTGAAAATCCCAATACGGTGGCAGTGGCGTAGCCAGGGCTCGAGAATAGGGGGGGGGGTACACCGACAGTTTCGAGCAAAATTCCACAAAATAAGGCCGCGTTAAGGGGGTTTTCGTACACATTATCATGTTCTACTCTACGATAGTGCTACCTACCCCCCCAATTTTTTCAACGGTTTTGTCCAAGTCACATGACAGATTCCAGTCAGACTATGGGCGGCCCTCAAGTGCCACCCCCTGTGGCTACACCGATGTACAGTAAAGCGTCGTTACTGCGACAACGGTTACGAAAGCAATCCGCTAATGTCGACTAAACAGATGTAAAACCTGGTAAATCTCCATTATCCAGTCCTATTGCATCTCGTGCATATTATGAGGCTATAGAGCCATTATTTGAGTATTTCTATTGCATACACTGTTGCTGTTGCTGCTGTTGCCGTTGTTGTCGTTGTCTCTGCTGTTGTGTGTTCATAAGATTTGTCTTACTTTTGAGAATTCATTCTACTTGAAAGCGCTGAGCAAACTTTTCATTTTAATATCTCGAGATAAATATTTGAAGAACTGAGCAATGTGATTTTCGTTATCGACCGAAATTGCATTGCGTCTCTCCCTCCCTCTCCCTTCCATTCCCTCTCTTTCTCTCTCTCTCTCTCTCTCTCTCTTTCACTGTCTCTCTCTTTCTCTCTCTCTGTCCTGTATTTGTCTCCCTCTCTCACTGTCTCTGTCTCTGTCTCCGTCTCTGTCTCTCTCTGTCTCTATATATGTCTCTGTATGTCTGTCTGTCTCTTTCTCTCTCTCTCTCTCTCTCTCACTGTCTCTCTCTCTTTCTCTCTCTCTGTCCTGTATTTGTCTCCGTCTCTCACTGTCTATGTCTGTCTGTCTGTCTGTCTGTCTCTCTCTCTCCTCTCTCTCTCTCTCTCTCTCTCTCTCTCTCTCTCTCTCAGCAGTGCGTACAGAGACTACAGACATTTCTGCTTCCAGGAAAGTCGAGCCATTCCACAAACTCTCAGAAGAAGAACCGATTGTGTTTGTTGCGATTTCCAACCGCGCAGGGCGGCGTCATATACCGCCATTGCTCGTCAAAATCTTCGCCGAAAATTAAACCAAAATAATTGATCGAAGGAAGAGATCGTTTCGAGGTCGTCTATGCTTTGGTCATAACCGTAGCCACGATGACCCGAGCACCGATATCTGACTATATACTTCATGTCCAGATGTAGGCCCTAACAGGCAGCTACAGAAAGCGATAAATTAATCGTTGAAAAACAGCTATTGCCCTGTTTATGACGTCATCGCTGGAGCGGAGGGAGGGTCGGAGGTGGGCGAAATGGGTCGACCGACCCGAGGGCAATGGCACACCTCCACCCTGTAACAGTGGCGGCTCCATATAGGGCCCGAGGGGCGTGCCCCTATTGAATGTCTGATACCCCAGTGGCCCCTGTTGGAACCCTGTACTCACTACTACATACCTATCAACAAATGGTTGGCCCCCATGCTTAGAAGTTGCCACCCCAACGCCGCCCCCACTTGCCAAATCCTGGAGCCACCAATGTCCTGTAAACGACGCTAATCAAATCGCTTGTTTGGAATTGGGTGTCGCGCGATGTCAGGACGTTCTTTGCGATTGAATTCTAAAGACAATATCGCCATCGAATGCTGCTCCTCGGCTATCATCATCATCATCCCTCCTCCCCCGCCCCACACCACCCCCCTCCCCACTCTGCACTAAGTCCAAAGTAGACGATGAGACGGTGTCATGCATGACGTGGCTGGTGACCGCGAGCGCCGTCATGCGCATTCGACGGAACAACCGACGGAATGACCGATAAATTCTCCGTTGATCCGCCATTAGTGTCACTCTTAGTGACGTCCGTCGTTCTATAGCGCCAGTTTTATTTCTGGCGTTTTAACGTTCGGCGAACCTTTATGACGTCGGTAATCCATTGCTGACGTATGCAAGAAATGGAGGAGGAGGCGGAGTCTGAGATAGCGATCTACGAGAAAGAGCTTACCCCTCGTTCATGACGTCACCGTATTCTTAGATTCGGTCAGAGAGAGAGAGAGAGAGAGAGAGAGAGAGAGAGACAGAGACAGAGACAGAGAGACAGAGAGAGAGAGAGAGAGAGACAGAGAGAGACAGAGACAGAGAGAGAGACAGAGAAAGACAGAGAAAGAGACAGAGAGAGACATACATATATATATATATATATATATATATATATAGAGAGAGAGAGAGAGAGAGAGAGAGAGAGAGAGAGAGAGAGAGAGACAGACAGACAGACAGACAGACAGACAGAGAGAGAGACAGAGAGAGAGACAGAGAGACAGAGAGAAACACAGAGAGAGGCAGACAGACAGACAGACAGAGACAAATTAAAGATGGATTGAAAATGGCAGATAAGTTGGCCATGAGTATTCGCATATCGCAGTACCTTAGTTGTTAATGACTAAAAGCATTTTTTCGTTGAGTCTTGATATCACTATTATACGAATGCCTTGTTTTCGTACAAAGTCTATCTCCGTGGCCCTAAGCCATTCGCTGCTTCCATTCCACTGTCGACCATTAGTAAAACCCTCCGACGTTAATACGCCGTCTGCACGGTCCAATAATGCTCTCTCCAATGACTCCGTATTACTCCATTCATTCGCTTATTCATGCCATGTACTGTAATATGGAGCCGGAAGGATCGAGGATCACTTTTTCCAAGTGTTATTCAGTCAGTCGTGTGGCAGCAAAGCAGGTGATATTGTCCAGACGGTATAGTGTGATTACGACGTGAGAATTTTATCGGACCAGGCTTGTTTGCTTTGAGGTCTCTTAATTAAGTATTAAAACGCCGAATAAGGGTTATCTTTGGCGAGTCTGCTGTGATCATTATAACAGGGACATTGCGTCACTGCCGAGTTTTTACGTGCGTCCGACAAAGCACGAGAAAAACATAAAAGAAATGAAATTACTGCGAACATGGATTTCAAATTTTGCGCTAAATGGAATCGAAAGTTTGATGTAGCGCATTTTTGCAATCGCCTTGATTAGCATGGCGATATGAATAAATAAACATATATATGCCTATATACCGAGGTACCGAGGGCGTAAGTACCTAGGTACGGAGTACCTAAGTACGGAGAGCATAAATAGATATATATGGCTTCGACACAGGCAATAATGCCTCCTGTACGCCACTTTAAATGAAAAATCACGCTTTAGTAGTAGGCCTAGGCCTAGGGGTCTTCTCTGATGTGCCATTTTGGTGCTAGTTTCTTAGTTACTATAATCCTAGACTTTTAGGCCGCAGTGTGCCGTGCGATCTTACACAGTAGAGGCGTATAGCCGTTGGCTGAATCCATGTCACTGGCATCGGTCGACGGTTGCCTTGAGGCAGCGCACGGCACGCGGCGTATTCGGCTATTAGGGAGAGAGAGAGAGAGAACAGTTTTTGTAGCGCCATCATCGCGTCGCGAGGTTCATAAATGCGGCGTTGTACGGTCTGATAGCTCAGTTTTGAACGGACGTCAGAGAAAGAGAGAGACACTTCAGCGATTTTAGAATTCTAACGTTGTTGAGGTTTTTTTCTAATAAAAAGAAATCTCTGTACTGAAGATCGAAAAGTCGTTATATTAAAGGAAGCAGAGCCCGAGACCAGCTTGCAAGTGGAGCCGCGTTGATGCGATTTGCGATTCGCCAGGAATCGTTGGTCAGTTGAAAACGACAGCAGCGGCTGGAGCACAATTTGACGCATGCACGCAATGTTTGCAGCGTTTGCAGTCGGACTTTGTCTTTTGCTGGTGAGAACGATTTTGTCACTTATATTCTGTCAGATACAGGGCTTTTTCTTCTAGGAAAAAAGGTTTTGGAACTCATCCTTTTTTGCTCATCAACCAAACAGGTGTGGGAACGCCGTACCTACGTAAGTCTTGGTATTCCTGATTTTTGTTTTTGACCTGAAAAAGCCCTACAGTCTGCTCAGATATATTTGTTCCTGAAACATTGTTTGAAACGGACGATTTAATTATACGCATTATTTGTCCATAGCCCTGGGCTCAGATATATTTGTTCCTGAAACATATTTGATTGACGTTTTTGTCCATATATATATATTATATATATATATATATATATATATATATATATATATATATATATATAAAGGTAAAGGTAAGGTTAGTCCGGTACTCGAAGGAGCGAATGGTCCGGCGCTTATCTCCGCGTTCTATAGACAAGAAGCGACGCAGGTGACTTACGCCATTAACCAAGATTATCCCAACTTTTGCTTTTTAGTATTTGACATAATTTTTGAAACAATTAAGGCGCACAAGTACACAGAAAAATACTGGAAAAATTATTTTATGTTTCGCGAAAGAGAAATTTGACGCAAAAATGACGCACCCTGGTAGGGTGCGCAAGTAGAATACTATAGTAGCCTATATAATCAGCTGCTATGGAATAGAACTAACAACCTCAGCTAGTAAAGCATTTGAACTTACAGTAGTTTCAACTTGTGTAATGTTAAATGTCGTGGAAAATATTAAGGCAGTTAATGTGAAGTCCAATGTCACATTTTTTTGAATTTCTTTCGTGTGTTTTGTCCACACTGGGCACATTGCCGTGGTATTGCACTGTTTGTGAAATAGTGCCCTTTTTCATAATGGCGCACTTCTTCTGGAATGCGACGGCTGGATGGCACCCGTGCTGGATGGCACCCCAGACCCCCATGCTAGCCTACCCAAATATTACACTCTAAATCCGCCTATGCCATCGAATGTTTCCAGTGAACATTAAAATTACATTTGTGCGTAATAATAAAGAGCTCCCCCTATTGGTCGGGAATTGTTTGGCCAGAGAGGGGGGGGGTGAGTTCATATATCGGGATGTCATAAATACTTTATATCGTCTTGTTTGGACTGAGCACGAGATAGTATACTTTGAATGTAAATTTGATTAAAGGACATAATTACTATATATTTTTTCTAAGAGGGCATAAGGACAGTCTAATCTGGCGCTTGCATGCACTATATATACACGGTCCTGCCTTTATCAGTGCCGTGTTTGCAGAGTACACAGGGTGGCGCAAAAAACGCGACTAGTCACATTTACGTCTGCATTTAATATAGTCCGGTTTTTTTGGCACCACCCTGTATATAGCTTTGCAGACCAGAATAGTTGGAGGGATGGAGATGGGTTATTTTTCTACTTTGGATGGCGGAAGATGGCAGAGTGGGTTACGCGGTGGAGCGGTAAGCTAACGGAACGGGTTCAAGCCCCGTTAGCGCCCCTAGTGGCTTTCACGCAGGCAGTGATGCCTCCTAAGTAGGCGTACTCTCTCCCTCTGGTTGTCAGATCTTCCAATTCATTGAGTATTTTCAGATCCAGGCTTAAAACACATCTCTTTCAATTAGCTTTCCCTCCATACAGTATAGTCGGTCTTGCTCTTTCCCTCTGACTGATCTCTGGAATGACGTGCAGGTGGATTTTGAAGTACCATCGATTGATAGATACCCTTTGGTATTAGAACTGGTGCTATAGAAGTGCATAATAATAATAATAATAGGCCTTCTTCTTCTTCTTTTTATTATTATTATTATTATTATTATTATTATTATTATTATTATTATTATTATTATTATTATTATTATTAACTAGGCCACTTAAAATCATGCTAAGTTTAAGTTTTTTGTCGGGAGTTAGGCTTATACTGAAATCAACACAACCATACTGCGTAAGAGCGAGAAAACGACGGCGTTTAGCTTACATGACATGCTTTGCGTTATGTTAAAAGTCTTAAAGTCCCAGGGTAAACGCCCATCGATGCATTTCGTTAATGCGGAAAAACCGAAGGACCTGTATTTGTCGAATTCAACGCTTTTCGGCCATTACAGCCCTCGTTATCTGAATGCTCTTCTTCTTCTTCTTCTTCTTCTTCTTCTTCTTCTTCTTCTTCTTCTTCTTCTTCTTCTCTACGGCTGCCCTTTCCGACATTAACGACACAGTTACCCCCCGCGTTTCCCGGGAATTGAAGATTCCCTTTGCAGCTGGAATGGTGGAATGGCCCTGCATGCCATGCCATGGTTCGCCATGCAGGCGCTGTGCGACCTTGTCTCCGGGAAGAATCGTTTCGACTGCTTTAGCGCCGTCCAGATAAGACAAAGGCCTTCCAACTCATTTGCCGACGTATAAAGCAGGATTTACTCTGTCCAAACACTTCAACAATGCAGCAGAACAGAAGGTTACACAGAAGAACCAACTCTTCACACTTCATTGGGGGTGGGAGGGGGTATTCAACTAAATTTCACAAAGAGACAGATTTTTTATGAATGGTACCCCGAGGACCGGGCGCACAATTTTCTGTTTTAAAACATTGTTAATAAGTAAGAGAAAACAGATCTGTTGAAAACTAGACATTTGAATATATTTCGTATGTCTTAGAAAAAATTTATTGATCGTTTCGGTATCTTCGCCGCCCATTTCACAGCCCTGGCGGGCCGCATATGGCCCGCGGGTCGCCATTTGAATACCCTTACACGACAGAATAATACCTCGTGTTCTGTTTAGATATCGCCTCGGGATTAGGCTTTTATTTATAAGCGGAAAAAGGGCGTATAGTATACAATGTGTTTATTTGTAATAAAACTGATGCTTTCAGCCAACATTACATAGGATCGAAAGATCCGCTGGGCCACAAGGTCTAGTAGCTGCGACCATTTAAAAGGTCTAATGCTTGGGCGACCCTCTGTGGTCTTCTCTTGTGGGTCGAGGAGTGAAATCTCTGCAGGTTTTTCCCTTGTTTGAAGCAGCTCTCGACAAATGGCACGCAATAGACAGGGCAGAGTGTAATGGAAACGTGGAAAGTCGTTACAGCAATATACATAAACGTGATACTAAAAGAGACATTATCAAACAGTGTGCATCAGGAGCGCATGTCAACTTCTCCACCTCTGTCTCTGTCTGTCTTCTGTCTGTCTGTCTCTCTGTCTGCCTGTCTGTACTGTATCTCTCTGTCTGTCTCTGCAGTGTTTTGTTCAAGCTTGTTAGTGGGGAGATCCCCAAATCTCAAAATCGCCCCCCAATTTCAGCAATTAACACAAATTTGTCCTTTGAATTATGTCTTCCCCCTCAGCCAAGTCACCCCGCCCCAAGGTCTGGAGTCTGGAATGACATTGACTCTGCAATGGACTCTGCAATGGCATTAGTGTGTAGTATGAAATGGCTGGGCGTGCTCTATTTCGAACCCTGTAGATCGAAATTTAGAATGATATTGTTGGTTATTCTTGAAAAGGTTTAAGCAGTGAAGAAGGAACAAGAGGAAAATGTGGACTTTGTAGGAGAATTTCTTTGAATCGATTAGATTTTAACATATCTGGGGCCTATACACCCATTATTAAACAAGCCTTCAATTGGTTTCTCTCACACAGCGAATTAATTATAAAACTTGTTATTGATGCCTATAAAATCTGTTGTATAATGAACCAGATATCTTAATACGCGGCTCATCCCACGATCGCCCTACTAGTCATTCCGCAAGATATTCGGCAGGACTTTCATTTAGTTGATGTCCCTCGTTCTAGAACAGTCAATGGCACTGAGGCGTAGCGAGGGTATCCGGCGCCCGAGGGCAAAGTGTACCGTTGGCGCCCTCAACACCGCTGACGAGCAACAAAGGTCGTCACATCGTTCTCTCGGCGCCCCTCACCTTATACTCCTGACGCGCAAAAAAGGTCTCCGCACTTCTTTCTTCTTATTTATTATGTATTTGACTGTTTAACTTACCCTAAAACCCGATTTTTGCCCCCTCACCTCGAAGCCCGGGGGCATATGCTCCAACTGCCCCTCTTCGCTACGCCTCTGCTTCGACTTCGTTTTCTAATTTGTAACTTCAAGAATTTAGGTTTCTGTTATCGAGACTTGTATGGCGTCGAATACTTGCAATGGTTGCGATCTTTTTGTGTTTCATTAAATGCGACCAAAAGAGTTCTAGACTTGTAGCGATTTAATTAATCAGAGGACGTGTTATTATGCAAGCAATACAAATCAATGGGTGGCGTAGGCTACCTGTGTGCGTTGATATATTGTCAGCATTCCGTGTTAATTGATTCACGTTACACGCAATTGCAGACTGATAATTATTTTGTCCTGAATAAAAGTGATGTTCAGCCATCTCACGGTTGAAGATGTAAATCATCATCATCATCATCATCAGACGTTGTGAGTGACGGAAAAGAAGGGAATTGCAGCGATCAAGGCGGCTGGAAACCAGGTCGTTTAAAAGGGGTTACAGTGAAAAGAGCAAGGCCGTTTTATGGCATAGGCATGGTAGACATGTGCCTAGGACCCCCGCGAAACAGGAGGACCCGGCGGACCGTGGAAAACGGTTTTTTTATTGCGTATCAAATTTTCCGAAGTTGGGAATCATGGGAATCATACCACTCCTTTCGGAAAATCCTGGCTACGCCACTGGCCATCACCGTTTTAGGGCGTTTAAAAGAAAGGTCGTCCGCTAGTTTTTTTTAAAAAAACGCCTAGAGCCCCTCTTTCAAAATGCTTAGGGCCCCAAAATGGTTCTGAAAGGAGGACTTGAAACCGATTCTCTTCTGAATGCGATAAAAGTACGTGTATAAATCAGTCGAATTCCTTTGTAGAAGAGAACAGTTCTGTTGAGAGAGAGAGAGAGAGAGAGAGAGAGAGAGAGAGAGAGAGAGAGAGAGAGAGAGGGAGAGAGAGAGAATTTCAAGGATTTGAAACACTGTACAGAACATTCTGATTAACCAGAAATCGTCTCATAAAACGTTAAGTGTTAAGCGATGAGAATATATCAGTTGAGCCAAACGACCATGCAGAACCTCTGCTCTGCGCTTAGAATTCAATCTCGAAATGATTTACTTTGTCGTCTATAGGCTTAGTTGCATCTTACAGCTGATAGTTATTATCCGCAAGTTGTTCGTCTGTCTGTCTGTCTGTCTGTCTGTCTGACTGTCTGTCTGTCTGTTATCGACGGACAGTTTTATGTTATGTTCTTGTCGAAATATCTTGAATTCCGGTCTCTTTGATTAACTGATTGCCAAGTGATTTTGCATGAAATGCAAGCGACCTATCGGGTTTATAGACGTCGGTCAAACGTACATAACCACGTTGATGTAAGTGTGTACACTTATGCACGTGTTAGGTTTTTTGTATTTTATTTCCTGAAGTCCGGAAGAACGAAAGGGATGGGAGAGTAGTTCTGCGTTTGATGTGCTATGTTATGTCACGTGACAATTAATTTTTGCAGCGCTGAAGAAAAGGCGAATGCCAAATCAGCTATTTTTTAATTAGAAAAAGTCTGTTAAATGAGGCAACATTAATAAATTTAGGACAAAAGTCTAGTATATTTTATTTTCAAGAGATTTGCAATCGTCATCTTAATCTGATGTAATTTTTTATTTATATCAGTTGTTATCAATGATTTCACGTATATATGTCTACTACCGCTTGCACTCAAAAATCCACTCTTTATTCCTGTAAACTTTCAATCCGTTTCTGCTGAAAGTTGACCAACGATATACCTCATTGTATTGCGTAAGTGGCGAGACTGTAATTGGTTTTATTTGTGGGCTTATCCTCGTAATCTACCATTTCCCAGTACACTGCAGATGCTTAGCATAGCAGACGGATGCTTAGCATAGCATACTTGTAAATCTTGCTTATGTAGCTCTATTTACCGGTTTCAAATGGAACATCGACACGCAAGACTCTCCCGTTGACGCCATATTTGTATTATACGGATTAGTGCTAATATATGACGATTGCTGAATTTTTTCATTGAGTTCTTTACAGCGGTGACTATAAAAATGAGCTACATAAGTTACTGTAGTCTTTATAAGACAATGACTGAATCAACGTCACGAATTTATTTACATCGGGTTGGGTAAGAAAATAAGTCACAGTTTAAGAAAGTGCGACATATATATATATATTAATGTGGATTGGGTTCAGGGATATTTTTACACCCCCTAACACCCCCCAATTTGAGACCGACACCCCTCAACACCCCCAAATCTGAGCCTGCGATGACCTTTTTTGCTTGTCAGGATTTTTCGGCAAGGATGGACCCCCAAAATATTCCGACACTCCCCAAATTTATAATCCTAAAAATAACCCTGATTGGGCTGGGTTGGGTTGGGTCAAGTAACCTCATTGCTTTCGTGGGTTGGGTCTGAATCACGATGGGTTGGGTTTTTAACAAATCGACCCACGCCGATGCCTGGGATTAACGAAAACATACAAAAAAGTTATTACGGAACAGTTGGGCGGTGGGGAGGGGAAGGGTAGAGGAGTTGTAGCATTGGTTATTTTTTGTCATGCAATCAGGACGAAAGTTGAGTGTTCGACCCCCATGACCCTTCTGACCTCACCGTGACCTTGAAAACCTTGAAACGAGCTGTTTAGGGTGTCGACTGTCTGCGAATTAGGCAAACGGATGTTGGATAACTCGTCCACTTCCGGTGTAATCAGCTGCCTTAGAATAAATCTTACAGTCCACCAGTTGTTCGTCTGTCTGTCTGTCTGTCTGTCTGTCTGTCTGTCTGTCTGTCTGTCTGTCTGTCTGTCTGTCTGTCTGTCTGTCTGTCTGTCTGTCTGTCTGTCTGTCTGTCTGTCTGTCTGTCTGTCTGTCTGTCTATTGTCTGTCTGTCTGTCTGTCTACATCTGTCTGTCTGTCTGTCTGTCTGTCTGTCTGTCTGTCTGTCTGTCTGTCTGTCTGTAAACTGTAAAATCTGTCTGTCTGTTATTATTATTGTCTGTCTGTCTGTCTGTCTGTCTGTCTGTCTATTTGTGGAGAAATATATAGCAGTTTTATAATGCGCTACTAATTCCATAATTTGTTAAAACGTTATCTTCTAGAAATATTGTATTATATAGCAATATTGTATTGCAGTCTCCATACAGACATTTAGCGAGACAGTCTGGCAGTCTGGCGCTTTATGTAGCGCCAGCGCATCCATTTTTTTGACGCAATCTATTTCTTAGTTAATAGACACATTTCTGGGTTCAAAGGTTCGATGGACCGTTGGTTGAGAATCGACAAGCGGCTGGTTTGGGGCGGACTTGTTGATTTCAGCACATGATAAAGTTTCCAGTCTCATAATCTCCAAAATGTGGGACGGTGGACTTAGGGAGGGCAAACGTCGACATCAGAGACTATTTATTATGCTCGGCCTACTGTCGACTGCTAGGTTTTCTATAGGCCTAATAATAATAATAATAATAATAATAATAATAATAATAATAATAATAATAATAATAATAATAATAATAATAATAATTCTTAGCTTTGTCCAATATAGGTGTCACAATTCAACTGTGTGAATGCGGAATAACGCAGGAATATTTTATTGAGTTTCGTCGCCGCGCTTTTAGAGGAAGATATATATATATATATATATATATATATATATATATATATATATATATATATAGAGAGAGAGAGAGAGAGAGAGAGAGAGAGAGAGAGTTGAATATTCAGAGAGAGAGAGAGAGACACAGAGACAGACAGAGGGAGATCCAGAGAAACAGAGAAGAAACAGACAGATAGGCAGAGAGAGAGAGAGAGAGAAAGCAGAGAGAGAGAGAGAGAGTTGAATATTCAGAGAGAGATAGAGAGAGACACAGAGACAGACAGAGGGAGATCCAGAGAAACAGACGAAGAAACAGACAGATAGGCAGAGAGAGAGAGAGAGAGAAAGGCAGAGAGAGAGAGAGAGTTGAATATTCAGAGAGAGATAGAGAGAGACACAGAGACAGACAGAGGGAGATCCAGAGAAACAGACGAAGAAACAGACAGATAGGCAGAGAGAGAGAGAGAGAGAAAAGAGAGAGAGAGAGAGAGAGAGAGAGAGAGAGAGAGAGAGAGAGCTGTATATTGAATCAGAGAGGAGTCATGTGGCCGACTGTGTTTCGTAATGCTGCATCAAAAAGCAAATTATCGCCTCTGACGACCAACTTATGCATAATTTAAAATCTCCCTAATCACATATCTTCGCATATATATCCGCAATACACAGTCAGTCAGTCAGTCAGTCAGTCAGTCACTCAGTCAGTCAGTCACTCACTCACTCCGTCACTCCGTCACTCAGTACTTTTTTCAATGCCGGTACGACGCATACACGTACCGGAAGACCTCAACCCAGATTCTACACACACACTCACACACACACACACACACTCACACACTGCATATATATATATATATATATATATATATATACACAGAGTATACAGTTCTCGGCGACTATATACAGTATATATAGTTCTCGGCGACTGTGTTAAATTAAATAACTTTGTCGGTTATTGTAGTTGTTGTTGTAGTTGTTGTTGTTGTCGTTGTTGTACAGTAGTAGTGGTTGTTGTTGTGATTGCAGATGGTCGGTTGCGACGGAGTCCTCGGGTCGGACATGCGCTTCGACCGATGCGGCGTCTGCGGAGGGAGGGACTCCACCTGTCACATCATCTCCGGCATCTTCACGCAGACGATTCTGCCGCCCGGCTACAACCGCATCACCTCCATTCCGAAAGGAGCCTGCCACATCAACGTCACGGAGCTCACGCCCAGTCTCAACCGTCTCGGTGCGTCTCTCTCTCTCTCTATATATATACATATACTGTATATATATACTGTATATATATACTGTATATATATACTGTATATATGCAGTGCATAATATTGGCGCGTCTGTGTATATAATGTAATATATAATATATAATCTCTATAATATAAATATATAATATAATAAATAATAAAAATAAAATAATAATAAAAATAATAATATAATAAAAATATATAATATATAATCTCGGCGCGTCTATATATATATATGCTGCATATACTGTATATATATACTGTATATATATATATACAGTATATAATATTGGTGCGTCTGTATATATAATGTAATGTAACGTAATATAAAATAAAATAGTTACATTTTCATTTCACCGTTTGTTTCGCCATTTCTTCTGGGCATTGGCTTAGCCACGGAGGTCGGGGGTCGGGGGGGTGGTGGCCCCCTTATTCTGGCTAGATCCGGTGGTGAGATTTGCGCAAAACCGTTGAGAAATCTAGGAACGTATAAGGTAACATGATCGAAGATATTAAATACGTTAATTAATTGGGAAGAACTCTTTATGACGACCTTTTTAGCTCGTTGGAGAATTTTTCTCAACCAAAAAAATGTCGATGTGCCACCCCCTTCTATTCCGGAACCCTGGCTACGCCACTGAAGTTCTGGGACCGCTTGATTTGTGCGAACGTCGCCGTCGTCGTCGTCGTCGTCTGTCGACCTTGGTCGAACCATCTCGACCCTGGT
This sequence comes from Metaphire vulgaris, assembly GCA_018105865.1. NCBI lineage: Eukaryota > Metazoa > Annelida > Clitellata > Crassiclitellata > Megascolecidae > Metaphire > Metaphire vulgaris. The sequence continues at coordinate 1,931,727 of CM030842.1, forward strand.
AAATTGCCACCAGCATTTCTCAGATGTGTATTATGCTACAGTATAGTATAACGAAGACCCTGGAAAGCTGTTTTCTCGATGACCTTTGACCGACGACCCGCGCCTAATACCCGATTAGTTCTGTGACTGAACGGGACTTTTCCGCGTTCAAAGCTATTTAGTTATCGGCGACGAAATTGCTGCAAAACAACAAAGTGCCTTTGTACAGTGAAGGCCTACCTAGCTGCTCATTACTCAACTACACGCAACGTTTGATGTATGAATGCGACCGATTGCGAATATCAGTACAATTTGGCTCCAGGTTATTTATTTATTTATTTATTGAAGATAATTGGTAATTTAAGAAGTTTTTATTCCCAACTGAAAACAAACATCATAGTATACGTAAAACACAGATACAGTGATCATGTATAAAAAAATTCATGTTAATACTAGTATAAATCCTTTATAATAATTATGGATTAATCAGACCTGTCGAGAGAAAATCCGGGTCCCTGGGCAGAGCAGTTACGGGTGCCTAAAAGGTTTTCAAGTTTTATTTTTTTAGAAAGTTTGTCCCCAAATATGTTCAAAAGTTTTCAGAAATTTATTCGTAGTATTCTGCACTTAGGCAGGTTTAGTATTCCAATTTCGCCATTCAATCCTGTTCATAGCTTTCTCCTTTAAGTCTTTATAGTCCTTTTCCATCATCCAGTCAAGTAGCATCTCTCGTGGTCTTCCTTTGGTCTTTTCCCCCTCTAGTTGTCCTTTTATTATTTCCCTTAGGAGTGGGTCTCCTCTCCTTGTATGTCCCATCCAGGTCTTTTGTCTTTTTCTTATTGTGTTGATCATCTCTTTCTTTTCCTCCACCTGTTTCATCACTTACTCGTTTGTCTTATGTTCTGTCCAGCTGATGATCTTCTCCAGTTTTCTCCACATCCACATTTCAAAGGCCTCTATAGTCTTGTTATTTCCTCTTTTCTTAGAGTCCATGTTTCCGATCCGATAATTTCAGAAATCATGCACCTCAAATGTGAACAAGTGATGACCTTTTTCGATTGTCAGTCTCTTCGTTAAAGGTCCACGCAATATCTTTCAATTTCAGCCCCCCCCCCACCGCCTTCACCCCCCCCCCCCCGGCGCCGTTCACAGCATTCATGACAAATTTATAACATTGCATGTCATCTAAATTAAGTTCTCTGCCCGGTATCAGGTCCTGGTTCCCACTGGCGCCAACCTTCTCTATCAGCAGCTTGGGTCTTTAATTAATCCTTTATATCCGTCTTCGGTCAGCATCCAGGGCCTGCAGTAGTGATGTACGTGATCTTCCTCTGGTTATCCTTTCTCTCGCGTGTTCCTCCGGTATTTTTCTGAATAATGAGTCTCCCCTTAGAATGTGTGTGTTAGAAATTTGTCCAATCTAGTTCTTTTGCCTTTGTTTTATTGTTTGCATTAATGTCTTTCTTCCAGTGGCATAACGTGGGTGGGGGGCGAGGGGACAATTTGCAGAAAACATAACGTGGGGGGGCAATTTGCAGAAAACCTCCCGGGCCCCGGGAAAAGGGGGCCTCCGAAGAGTGGTTGCAACTTACTAAACAATGATTAATTTTTACATTTGACTGCTATTTCAATATTACTGCTACACAGTGAGTAATAATTATTGAATTAGGGAGTAAGCCTTATTTTTAGAACGGTGTAATCTATGTTAGCCTATAGGGGCCCCATATCCTATAGGGGCCCCTAAATCAAGGGTGCCCCCGGACCCCCGAAAGTCACGCTACGCCACTGCTTTCTTCTGACTTTGCAATATCTAGGACCTCTCTATTGGATATATGCCGTGTCCAACTGAGTCCTTCCATTCGTCTCCATATCCACATTTAAAACGCCTCCAATCTTCTTATGTCGTATTTTCTCATCGTCCAAGTTTCCCAACCACATCAGTGCCACGCTTGGTTGGCCGACGGCACTAGGACTCGATTCCGGGACGGTCATACATCCAAGTACTAACCGCGCTCGAAGTTGCACGTCGACATACTTGGCGCTATGCGACCGGTTCCCATCGGAAGTTAATCAATGTCGAGCGAGGCTCGTACCAGTATTATACAATGGCGTAGCCAGCATATGCAAAGTGGGGTTGTTAACTGGAGGCACTATGTAACTGAACACTGAAGCCACGGCCGCCCCCGCCCCCACTACCTCTCCTTCAACCAAAATTCAACGGATTTACATAAATTGTGTTGGTCATATTTTTAATGGGGTTGTTTGAACAACCCCAAACAACCTCTTACGGGCTACGCTACTGTATCTGAAGACCCCTCTTATCTCTCGATCGACTTTGTAGACATTTGACAGAGAATAGAATTCTGACAGACTTTATAATG
>CM030842.1:1939086-1959086 GCA_018105865.1 Metaphire vulgaris
ATTTTTATCTCCCGCCAACTTTCAACGAATTCATGCCATCCCCCACAAAGAAATCCTGGAACCGCCACTGGTCCTGAATATTATATGCATGACTATTTAACTAGTCATTAGGTTTACTCTGCTACACGTTGCAATCAGAGCGATCCTCTTTTGCACACACAACCAGTGGGGCGTGGTGGGGTGGGGAAAGGTTTTGAAACACTGCTATAAAGCCTTTGATGACTTATCACAATTAGGACCTCACTGAGCGGTTTTAAAGCAGTCGGTATTTTTTACTGAATGCTTTCAAGTTGTCTGCCGCAGTTGCTTTTGTATTTCTGTGAGGCATGATATCAGTTTAAAACTAGTAGCTTCTACGTGCTGTGTGTATATAAAAAATTCTGATCGATTAACGTCTGCACTTTCTCCGACGTAAACCGCCATAAAGACCTTTCGTGCGGACAGTATATTTGCTTGTACCGATAAGGAAAAGCAGTAACACAAGTGACAAGTTACTGCGTAGTTTTCCCTTTATCCTCGAATGTCACTGATAATTGAAGAGAATAATATTTAGCTAATTTCCTAAATCTTCCCCCAAGCTGTCTATACATGTGTACGGCTATAACTGCAGTATAAACTGTTTGAAAGTCTTCTACACTTGCTGTGCTAATTAAATAGCAGCAGGGCTTTTCTGTGTCGGAACGGCATTCCGGAAAATCGGAAGACTGGTATTATAAAACAATTGCTGTGGATTTTAAAACTTCTGTGGCGACTAAAAAAAGGTTATCACCCGGAAAATGGGGTGTTTTAGTTTAATATGGATTTAAAAACTTCTGTGACGACTTAAAAAGGGCATCACCGAAATTTAGAAATTTAGGGGCGCAAAATAGAAATCTTGCCCTGTTCCTGAAAATATTTTTTTGCAAAAAAGCCCTGAGTAGCAGTAGAACTTCGTTATAACGTATACTCGGTTACAACGTATGGTCCCATATATAGTGCTACCGTATTGGATGGCATTGGATATAACCAGTGGCAGCTTCACATTGGGGCTCAGAGGGGGCGTGCCCCTATTGAATGTCTAGCCCCCCCCATTGGCCCCCTGTTGGGACCCATGGGCGTCCACAGAAATTTTTAGGGCAGGGTGAGACACAATGGTCGGAGGGGCGGCCCCATTGAATGTCTAACCCGCCCAGAAAAATTGGGACCAGAAGGGCATAGAAATTACACATTTTAACACAATGGTCACGGTTAATATTTTAGGAAGGTTTTCAAATTTCACTGTGAAATATTGGTATTTGCAGTTTCCATGCGCAAGTTCTCACTCTTGCCCTAATGTGCGGGCGGTTATGCTTAAAAGGTGGGGGCCATGTGAATGCCTGCCCCCCAGTGGGCCCCTTTTGGGACCCTATACTTACTACTACATACCTATCATCAAATGGTTGGCCCCCATGCTTAGAAGTTGCCACTCCAACGGCCCCCACTTGCCAAATCCTGGAGCCGCCTATGGATATAACTTACCACGTATATAACGTACCCAGTGTTTATTCTAGGCCTTCTTTGGGGGAATTCCTCCCCAAGTTTTAAAATCCCCCAAAAAAACATTTTTTTAAATGTTGGCTGGGGATGAAATTTTCTTTCCAAAAGTGTGGAGACTCAGACCTTGTCCCCCAAACATTTCAAAATCCCCCCAATGTCAAGGTGGCTAGAATAAACACTGAACGTACCGCGGTACTCGATTTTACAGACCCGCTAATTAACGTTCTAACGAAGTTCTACTGTACATGTTAGCGATTCTCCTGTGACCAGCTTTGGTTCCGATCGAGGTATTTACGACCGCAGTGTATGTGTTGTTTCTAGCGCTGAAGCTCTCCAACGGCAGCTACGTGGTGAACGGGAACTGGTCGACGGGACAGAGCAGGGACTACGAAGGGGCCGGAACCGTCTTCACCTACTACCATCCGTCGCCGGCGGAAATCCTGGACTCGGTCGTTGAATACATCGTTGCGCCCGGTCCAATCAACACGACCATCGACGTCATGGTCACTGCACGCTTTAAGAATCATTCTGTTCAGATTTCAGACACCATGTCTTATTTAACAACAACAACAACAATCATCATCATCATCATCATCATCAACAACAACAACAACACACAACAACAATAATAGTAGTAATAATATTGTATTATTAGTATTATTAATTATTATTATTATTATTATTATTATTATTATTATTATTATTATTATTATTATTATTATTAACACGGTTTCAAGTGATTTACGAGGCGTATAGACTTATAGTTAGCCTGTGTAAGAACCGCTATAGTTTAGCACTTTAGCACGACGAATCTAGTGATGAACTTCTGTAAAGTACGAGATTTTCAATTTCATGAATGTGGTTTAAACACCGGAGAAAGAGAGGCAGCAGACAGACACAGTGGCAGAGAGAGAGAGAGAGAAGAGAGAGAGAGAGAGAGAGAGAGAGACAGACAGACAGACAGAGACAGACAGGGACAGAGACAGAGAGAGAGACAGAGACACAGAGACACAGACACAGACAGACAGAGACAGAGAGAGAGAGAGACAGACAGACAGAGACAGAGACAGGGTGAGACAGATACAGACTTCTGACACGGACTTCTTGAGGTCGGACAGAAGCAGTCGCCCTTGTTTAATCGAGTCCCAAGAATTCCACAGAATTCCATCTCAACAGACCGAAGTCTCCGCCTGCGTGTTACACATACTTTCCAAATGTATTGACGTTGCGTTTTAATGCATTCTCTCGAAATAATATTAATAATAATAATAACTACGCGCATTTGTCTCTGACGTCAGGTCATTCACGAACACACGAATCGAGGCATCATGTACACCTACACGATCCCGAGTCAGAAGGGTCACTCGCCTAGCAACCACAAGCACCACTTCCGTCACCACGGCAACCGACATCTGACGTCATCGCCGTCGTCGTTGCCATTGGTTTCCGACGCGACCGCCTTACCACCCCTTCCTCCGCATCTCGACGGAAGAGAAGTCCGCCACCACCACCCCCAGAAGCACCATCTGTCCACGCACAACTCCACCAGACGGCACTCCTCCTCCTCCTCCTCCGCATCCTCCTCCTCCCACCAGAGGCCGAGCCTGCCGCGCTTGTACCGGGCTCCGGGCGGCGGCGGCGGCCGATCTACCGCCGGCCTCTCCAACCACAGCGCCGTGGTGGTGGACGACTCCGAGGCGGCTTACCTGTCGGACGCCGCGTTCAGACCGTCGGTCTACCGGGCGCCGCAGGTCCATCTCCCGGACGCTCTCCGCCTGCGTATCGGCGTCCGGTTCAACCGGGAATCAACTACGGGATCCAGGGTCCTCCGGGCCTCGGCCCCCAGCAGCCCCCTTACGGCGGAATAGGGGGATACGGCGGCCAGCAGCCCGCCGCCCCCCAATCGGGAATCTATTCCCCGAGCGCCTACCGACAACCGATCTGGCACCCTCCCGGGCAGCAGCAGCAGCAGCAACCTGGATACCAGCATCAGCCTCCGTACGTTCCGTATCCGGCCTACCAGCAGGTTCCGTATCCGGTGCATCACCACCACCACCAGCACCAACCGGGTCCGCATCATGTCCTGCAGCAGCATCAGCAGCAGCCTTACTATCCGGCGAGGAGTCCTGCTCGTCTGGATCAGCCTCCCCCGCAGGACGCATCCGTCTACAATCCGTACGACTACTACCCTCCTCCTCCTCTGCCGCCGCAACAGACCAGGCTGCTTCCATCGCCGCTGAACGACCAGAGGTCGGTGGCGCCACCTGGCGGCGGAGGCGGGGGGTCGGCGCCGTTGACGACGTTCACCGGAACCGGTGACTTCGCCTGGAAGATCTCGGGATTCAGCGAATGCTCCAGAACATGCGGAGGAGGTTATAATAATAATAATAATAATAATAATAATAATAATAACAATAATAATAATAATAATAATAACGACGGCGACGACGACGATGATATGATGATGATGATATGATGATGATATGATGATGATGATGATGATGATGATGACGACGACGATGATGATGATGATGATGATGATGATGATGATGATGATGATGATGATGATGATGATGATGATGATGATGATGATGATATACAGTAGAACTTCGTTATAGCGTACTTAGCGGGTCTGTAAAATTTAGCGCCTTATATATCCGAGGTATTCGTTATATCCAGTACCATTCAATACGGTAGCGCATCACACGCGGAACCGTACATTGCGCGGTACGTTAATATATATATCCGAATATACGCTATGACCGAGTACGTTATAACGAAGTTCTACTGTACAGAATAGAAAAGCAAGTCGGTCGACTATAAATTACTATGCGCTGAAAAGCAGTCGGAGAACTGACGCATCAAAGCGAAAGTTCTGACCACAATTCCACGTTTTTAAGCAGCCGTTATACAGCAACTGATCTTACCACAGAGCTTCTAGAGAAGTGCCTTAGGCCGAGATTGATGTGGTCAATGCATGTAAATGGCGATCGATGTGTAGAATTACGGACATCGCTGTGCTTACGGTCGGCGGCGAAATTATTATACTGAAGCTTAAATTAGTCTTTTATGGTCATTTTCTGCGATAATAATTTCGTCTGGTATTAGAATTACGGCGTTAGAGGAGGAGAAAACCATTTGGTTGTTAAGAAACGGTTTGGCCTATATGCCGTTGAAATCTTACAATTATGAGATTTTACGTGGAAATTGTTTGCCCTTCTTAGAGCTGCAAATTGAAAGCTGGCCCAGCTGTAGAAAAAAAAATTTGCGAATTTTGGAAATTTTCCAGGAAATGTTGTCAATTATAACAACTATTGGCAGGCCAATTGCAGTAATATAATTACTATCCGTAGACCTTAACTTAATTAATAGATTTCTAAACCCGGCGACCGAACTGAAGGAAATAGAAGGAACCCTCAACACCATTTGTAAGCTTATTGTAATGAACCTTCGTAATCATTATCATTGTAAGCACCCTTTGTAATCATTATCATTGTAAGCACCCTTCGTAGTCATTCCATTGTAATCACCCTTCGTAATCATTATCATTGTAAGCACCCTTTGCAATCAACCATATTATAAAGAGATAGTCGATTATACAGGGTGGCGTAAAAATCGGACTATATTAAATGCAAACCTAAATGTCCGGTTTTTTGCGCCACCCTGTATAAACAGTATGCGACCTGGGTCCTGGGTCGCTTTTAATCTAATCCAACGCTTTTCTGCTGCTGCTGCTGCTGCTGCTGCTGCAGTTGTTTCCTTTTGATCAGGAATTCCACGTGAAGTTTATTGTCTTTGACAGGTGTTCACGACACGCTGATCGTCTGCATGAAAGTAACGGGGGTTCAGGTCGTCGTCACGGAAGAGAACTGCGATCCGACCGTAAAACCAACCGGACGCACCGTCACCTGTAACACGATGGCGTGTCCACCGGGGTAGGCCGCCCGCCCGCCCGCTTCTAGACTGTATACAGTGTATAGCGTTAATTATTCCTGTGCGTATATTGAGTACGGATCGTGGACTGCATCATGCATGTGCAGGGGACGTTCGGTGCACAGAGACTGGCGTGACTTGTCCAAGGACATATAGCCAAAATAATCTGTGGCATGTCGTCACTCTCTCTCTCTCTCTCTCTCTCTCTCTCTCTCTCTCTCTCTCTCTGTTCTTTCTCTCTCTATTCTTTCTCTCTCTTTCTGCATCCATAAAAGGCTATCTCTACTGGGTTTCTTTCTCTAGGCGTTTCTTTGTTCTTGATGTCTATAAAAAGTTATCTTAATACGCGGCTCTTCCCTCGATTCTTTCATTCCGGCAAGATATTCGACAGGACTTTCAGTTGATGTTCTTTCTGCATGCATAAAAGGCTATCTCTACAAATGGGTTATGTTTTCAATGAAGAAGGAACAAGAGGCGTTTCTTTGATTTTTTGATGTCTATATTAAAATCTGTTGAATTAAAATAAAACCAGTTATCTTAATATCTTAATACGCGGCTCTTCCCTCGATCGCCATACTAGTCATTCTGCAAGATATTCGACAGGACTTTCATTTAGTTGATGTCCCTCGTTCTCGTACAGTCAATGGCGTTAATGTGTATTATGAAATGGCTGGGAGTGTTCTGTTTCGAACCCTGTAGATCAAAATTTAGAATCATATTGTTGGTTATTCTTGAAAATGTTAAAGCAATGAAGAAGGAACAAGAGGAAAATATGGACTTTGTCGGAGAATTTCTTCAAATGGATTAGATTTTAACATATCTATACACCCTCTATTCAACAGGCCTTCAATTGGTTTCTCTCACACAGCGAATTAATTATAAAACTTGTTCTTGATGTCTATAAAATCTGTTGTATAATGAACCAAATATCTTAATACGCGGCTCTTCCCTCGATCGCCCTACTAGTCATTCCGCAAGATATTCGACAGGACTTTCATTTAGTTGATATCCCTCGTTCTCGTACAGTCAGTGGCGTTAATGTGTATTATGAAATGGCTGGGAGTGTTCTGTTTCGAACCCTGTAGATCGAAATTTAGAATGACATTGTTGGTTATTCTTGAAAATGTTAAAGCAATGAAGAAGGAACAAGAGGAAAATGTGGACTTTGTCGGAGAATTTCTTCAAATGGATTAGATTTTAACATATCTAGGGCCTATACACCCTCTATTCAACAGGCCTTCAATTGGTTTCTTTCACACAGCAAATTAATTATAAAACTTGTTTTTGATGTCTATAAAATCTGTTGTATAATGAACCAAATATCTTAATACGCGGCTCTTCCCTCGATCGCCCTACTACTCATTCCGCAAGATATTCGGCAAGACTTCCATTTACTTGATGTCCCTCGTTCTCGTACAGTCAATGGCACAGAGGCGTAGCGAGGATATCCGGCGCCCGGGGGCAAAGTGTACCGTTGGCGCCCCCAACACCGCTGACGAGCAAAAAAGGTAAAAGGTCGTCACGTCGTTCTCTCGGCGCCCCTCCCCTCAACTCTCTACGGCGGTGATTCTTTGTGCATAAATGGCTATCTCTGCAAATGGGCTATTTTTTCTCTACATAAGGCGTTTCTTTGTTCGAAAATGGCTTTCTCTTCGAAAGGCTATTCTTTCTCTACAACTGGCTATTCTTTCTTTAGAAATGGTTATTATTTCTGTACAAAATGGTTATTCTTTCTCTACAGAGACATAATATTTTTTCTCTACAAAATGGTTTTACAAAATTATTTGTTCTCGACAAATGACTATTCTTTCTCTACAAATGGCGGCTTCTTTCCTCTACAAAGGCATACAGTCGTTTTGCATACAAAAGGCATAATCTTTCTCTACCAAAACAACCGTTCTTCTCTAGAAATCCCACTGACTTTCTGTCGGCCATCTGCCAAAAATTACTCTTCGACATTTTCCTGATGGCAGACGAGATAAACAGTTGTTTTTTTTACCATGTAAAGCCAAATATCCTGTCATTTAACAGGTGCTCAATAATTTATATAGTTATCTGGAAAGCACGTTTACCTGTTAACGGGAATTTTCTAGGCTACACCTGGGGACCTGTGAGACACAAAGTCAGGATACAGCGAGCGTGCATTATTTACAAGCATCGCGCGTGTCGCTATTTTCTCGCGAATGTCACGCGTCGTGATCATGTATGTGGAGACGAACGTCGGTCATGTTCACTTGTGGGAAGAGATGTCAGCTCGCTCTTACAGGACACGGAATTATACGAAAATTGCGATTAAAATGCCGCTGCATTCTGCCGCTGCATAGGCCTATTTTCTCTTTTGACCCTCTCGGCGATGGTAGGAAATTCCGGAGTTTGAGTGGTCCGTGGCCCCTTCCCTTGCGTTCTAAAAAACACCCTACCACTTGGCAGAATATTAAAAAGTGTGTGTGTGTGTGTGTGTGTGTGTGTGTGTGTGTGTGTGTGTGTGTCTAGCTCCAAATATTGCATCTTTACAGTCATTGCCGGCGTCGATCCGTTTATCGGGCAAAAGTGTACAACAGTGGTTCTCACACAGGGAAGACCTCCTGAACCACTTTAAACCTTATTATTATTATTATTATTATTATTATTATTATTATTATTATTATTATTATTATTATTATTATTATTATTATTATTATTGTTGTTGTTGTTACAAGTTATTGTGTGGACATTATAGTCAGTGTTATTTCTAGGATTTTGAATTTGGGGGTTGTCGGGAAAATCTGGGGTGTCGGAATTTTTAAGTCTCTGTCCAAAAAAGGCTGACAAGCGAAAAAGGTCATCCGAGAATAAAAGTTGGGGTGTCCTTCTCCATTGGGGAGGGGTGTTCTGAGCTAATTAGTATGCATTTGGTATGCATACCATTGTCGCATTACCAAATTTTGGGGGTGTCGACCTCAAATTGGGGGTGTTGGTGGGTGTGTTAAGGGGTGTAAAAATATCCCTGATTATAGTGTCTTAACAAAGACGCTATGATCGATTTTCAAGGAATTTTTACCTTATTTGCAACCTTGTGTATAGTGTCAGAAGAGTTAGCGCACTGGCTTACTTAAAACTTCATTCATTCGTTCGTTCATTCACTCACTCTCACTCACTCACCTACTCATTCATTTGTTAAATCATTTATTCAGTTTTTATTTATTTCGTTCTTTCGTTCATTCATGCGTTCGCTCGTTCTGCTGTTCGTTTTCCCATCCATCTTTCCATCCATCCATCCATCCATCCATCCATCCATCCATCTATTCATTAATTAATTTATATTCATTCTTTTTTAAATTTATTCATGGATTCGTTAAGTCGTTCATTCATTCATTCGTTCGTTTGTTCTTACTTTTAATCGTTCATTCTTTCATTTCCCTAACTCTGTAATTTATTCTTTAATCATCATTCTTTAATTCTTTAATGAATGAATGAATGAACGAAATAATTAATTCATTAATTAATTCACTCGTTCGTTCGTTCGTTGCTATGGACAGGTGGGAGGCGACCGATTGGTCCGACTGTTCGACCACCTGTGACCGAGGTCGGCAGACGAGGGTCGTCGAGTGTAAGCAGCGGATAAGCGCCGTCTATTCCGTCGGTGTCACGGCCACCCGCTGCCTCCACGAGCCCCGACCGGAGTCCTCCAGGGTCTGCAACGACGACCGGCCCTGCATTCGGTGGAAGATCGGCGACTGGAGCCAGGTATCGCTACGCCGTCCCAATGGCGCAGTTCCGTGTATCGGGCGGGAGGGTGGGGGTGGGGTGGGGTGGGTGCGGAAGATTTACCCTACTCTCGCACCAATAGAGTTGCGGATGGACATAGGCTTACTGTAGCAAATCTGGGGGTTTTAAGCTGTGCGGTTCCCATTTGATCGAAAAAATGTGGAGTAGGGATCGTTCAAGCCCCACTATGTTCTTTTCTACTTGAAGTCTTTTAAGTTGAGAATAAATTATTAAATTAAAGTTGAGAAAAAAATTATAATAATTAATTATAATTAATTAATTAATTATAATTAATTAATTAACAATTAATATATAAAATTTATAAATAATAAAATTAATAAAATTGAGAATAAATTATTATATTAAATTTGAGTAAAAATTATTACGGGAAACGTAAGATAGACAGAAGTGGAAGATGGCGGCTCGTAGTGTGGCCCAGCCTCGGATCGAGGATGGCTAAGAACAGAACAGAACAGAAGTTGAGAATAAAACATTAATTGGGAAGATATTTTTTAGACTTTGTGTCTACGCCGAATAAAATCGTGCCGTGAGTACGGTAGCATAGTGACGTGCCTAGTAGCGGACATGGACGGCAGGTGGGGTGCCACTCTAAGGAAGTGCAAAAAACTCTGTGATCTAGCTCTCTACTCAGCGTAGAAAGAGAAGAAACCGAGAAAACCGACTTTGAGGGGCACATCAGAGAGCAGTTCGCATCAGTAAAAGCCAGAAGAATTCATTTGCAGTTGTAATCTTTTATCTTTTCTATAAAATGTCATGATTTGTTAATAAAAGATTTGCCAAGCTGCTAATCTTATTTTCTAACTACGCCCTCCCACCCCCACCCCCGCGATGGGCGCCACCCAAGTACCCTAGATACGCCCTCTGCGTGACAAGGAACCAGTGCCGAATTAAGCACCATGGAGGCCCATAGGCAGTCAAACTTTGGGGCCCCAGAGGCCAGGCCCCTAATGACTACTAGAACGCCAATGAAGTGTAAACATTATTGTATGACGTCAGCGTCGTCACGTGCCTTTCGCATAGCGCTATTCTTAGAATAAGTAAGTAAAACATTTATTTCGTCACTGTCTTGTGGGGCCCGTAAAAGTCGCGGGGCCCTACTCTTCAGTTGCCTACTCTGCCTAATGGGTAATCCGGCACTGCAAGGGACGCATTCTGTTGCACTGTCCGTTGCTGTTAGTGCTCCACGGAGTGCGGACGCGGACAGCGGACGAGGGAAGTGCAGTGCGTGAACTTCGACAGCAGACCGATTCCGGAAAACAAGTGCAACGGAACGAAGCCGAGGGCGACGGAATACTGCGACATGGGGTCGTGCGCCAAGACCTGGTTCTACACGGAATGGTCGCAAGAGGTCAGTGCATCGGTGCCTTCTACTACTTTTTCTGCACAACGAATTATACTGGCCAGGGGCGTAGCCACGGAGGTATATCGGCAGGGCGCGATTTGCGAGGGGGAAGGGGGAATCTTTCCCCCCCCCACTGCCAAACTGCATCCCCTACTGCTACATCTCACCACTAAAAAATCATTTCCCAACAACTACATCCCTCCAAGCTCGACCAATTTCCCCACTTCCAGGTAATCGCACCCTGTATATCGGTATATATACCCCAAATTTTAAGTTTTTAATGTGTTTTTTAAGATTTTTAAAGTTTTAAAAAAGATTTATACCCTCCCCCAAATCACATTATACACCCTAATCAAATTCCTGGCTACGCCCCTGATACTGTCGTTTTCCTTTCGGGATTCTTTCAATATTTATGACCTTCCACAGTTATCGTTCGGCATTCTGTGCGCATAACAGTGGCGTAGCCATGGTTCCGGATTAGGGAGGGAGGATATTGACATTTTCGACTGTTGAAAAAGTCATCAAGATGTTATTGGCACATTCCATTGACGTCCTTGTAGCCTATATCTATTCTGTTCCGATCTTTCCACATAATCATCCCCACAGAAAAATTCCCAACGGTTTCGCGCAAATCCCACGATGGAGGGGGTGGTGGGGGACACGAGGAAGTCGGGGTTTCCTATTCATCCAGAATAGGAAACCCCGACTTCCCTCGTGTCTCCCACCACCCCCTCCATCCCCCATTGGCTTCTTTTAGTATCTCATCACCATCGTTAATCCCTTGCTGTATATCAAATAACTTGTGTTTTCGGTGATTTTCAACAGTGGCTTAGCCAAGGGAGATTGGGGGTTAAACCCCCTTTGGTTGTCCGACCAAAATTTGTTTATATTACTTATTATTATTCTGTGGGCGGAGAGGGGCACCAATATCGGGTTTAAGGTAACAAAAAAAGAAAAGAAGCAAAGAAAAATATCGATATAGTTATACACGCTCATATATCTACATAGCTCACTTAGGCAATCAAGCAAAATAATAGCTGATGACCTTTTTTTGCTTGTCCGGATTTTTCGAAGTTGGGAATTATAGGAATCATAACCCCCCGGTTCGGGAAATCTTGGCTACGCCATTGACTTTCAATATTATTCTTTGTATTATCTTAATAAACGGATTTGATTGATTGATGTATTGATATATCGATCGATCGATCGATCGATGATCGATCTATCGATTGATTTGACAGTGTTCCACCGGTTGTGGTGACGGCGTCCACACGCGCCACGTCCACTGTTCCGCCGATCCGGATCGATGCAGCGAAATCAACCGACCGAAGGCCGAGAAACAGTGCAAGAACAGCGTCCCGTGCGGAGGAAAGTGGTTCACAGGACCCTGGAGCGACGTGAGAGAAGCAAAAAAAAACACTTCGGTCGACCCTCTCCCTCCCCCCCCGATAGGCTATTTACAAAACGCCCCAACGGCCGTAGATCTATTTTACTACTTAAGGTGCCTAAAAATCTTATATTAGTCGCTAAATTTCGGTCTCAAATTATATTATTATTGTTCCTAGTTTGTAGCGATTCTTTTTATCAATATTTGCCCACTGTTCAACCAGAGATGTCCCTGGGTTGGGTTGACCCATGGGTTGGGTTGGATTGCGTTGGGTTGGGTCAGACGTTACCAAGATCTGCGGTGAAAAGAATGTAGGTATATTGTAGGCTAAGGATTTCGCCATAAGATCCCGCGAAAAGAATAGTTTTAAACGTTGTCTGACGTCCAAATTCTCTGTTGCTGTTGCTGTAGTAGTAGTAGTGTAGTAGTAGTAGTAGTAGTAGTAGTAGTAGTAGTAGTAGTAGTAGTAGTAGTAGTAGTAAGTGAGTAAAATCTCGTAAATTTATCTAGCGATTTGGAAAGTAGTACAGTAGGCTAGTAGCTGCTTATTTTTATGCGCTTAATCTTTCTTGGCAAGGTGGTTTGTCGGTCGGGCAAAGGTCAGTGTATCCAGTGTAATAGGAGTCGTTGTATTTGTAATGATAATAATAATAATAATAATAATAATAATAATAATAATAGTAGTAGTAATAGTAGTTATAGTAGTATTAGTATTAGTATTAGTATTAGTATTAGTATTAGTATTAGTAGTAGTAGTAGTAGTAGTAGTAGTAGTAGTAGTAGTAGTAGTAGTAGTAGTAGTAGTAGTAGTAGTAGTAGTAGTAGTAGTAGTAGTAGTAGTAGTAGTTGTTGTTGTTGTTGTAGTTAGTAGTAGTAGTAGTAGTAGTAGTAGTTGTTGTTGTTGTTGTTGTTGTTGTTATTGTTGTTGTTGAAGTCGATTGAAATGTTTCTTATCCAGTGTACGGCTGCGTGTGGCGAGGGAGTGGCCAGACGGGATGCTGTGTGCATGAAGCGTCTAGGGAGAGTGATGGCGGTCGTCAACGAAGAGAACTGCCAGGCGAGCGAGAAGCCGGAGACGGAGGAGGAGTGCGAGGTCCAACCGTGTCAGTCGGAGTGGTACATGACGGACTGGCAGGAGGTGAGTGAGTGGGTGATAGCGACGGCGCCGGCGGCGGCGATGATGATGATGATGGTGCAAACGCCTACCGTGTGTTGTGTTGGTACGAGCAAGCTACAATCTTGGCCGGCCACCTAGCGAGTAATATATGGGCCTAGTAACGCGATTTCAAGTGGTTCCGGTGGATAAGTTAGCCTGTGTGAAAAAAAAACACCATAAGTGGTTACGCTTTAACGTTCGCTAAACCCATAGGCGGATTTTATTAAAGGCTAGGGTAGGAAAAAGGTCATCACGTAGCTGAGATTGGGGTGTTGGGGGGTGTCGGTCTCAAATTGGGGGGTGTTGAGAGGTGTTAGGTGGTGTAAAAATATCCCGGCTGTCCTGCACTAAAAACGCATTAATTTTACGCGTTTACAAAATAGTCTACACTAGACTTGACTAATCAGTGGCGGTTCCACGGTGGGGATGACTGGGGATGCATCCCCCACCGAGCTTTTTTGCTTGTTGTCAACGTTTTACGGCGGGTATCTGTATACAAAATAGAGCTGACGACCTTTTTGCTCGTCAACCTTTTTCTGGATTTCATTTAACATTTAACCCCCACCAACTTCCTATAAATTCCTTGCATCCCTCCATCAAGAATTCTTGGAACCGCTAGTGAGCAGTGGCGGCTACACCGGGGGGCCAAGGGGGCCCGTGCCCCCTATTGAGTGCCTGCCCCCAGTGCCCCCAGTTGGGACCCTATACTTAATGCTACATACATTAAACAACAAATGGTTGGCCCCCCATGATTAGAAGTTGCCACCCCAACGGCCCCCCACTTGTCAAATCCTAGAGCCGCCACTGCTACTGAGTCTAATAGTAATCTGTTTTGGACGGATCGGACGGAATGCCGTTGAAGGTTGATCCTCTATGTGGGCGGATTTTTCCACATGCTCTGGTCTTCTGAATGCATGTTGTCTTGTTTCAACAGTGTTCGAGGTCATGTGACACCGGTCTAAGGTTACGCGAGGTCAAGTGTCTGGACGAGAATCAGGCGCCGTCGCAGTCGTGCGACCCCCTCGCAAAGCCGGACACGAAGCAAACGTGCAATACGCAGAGATGTACCGCCTCCAGAGCTGAACACCAGAGCGACACGCAGTCTTTGGGTAACCAGCCAGTTGCTTTTACTGCGCGCGATTTAGTACCAATTAAGGTACCGGAGGCGTAGCGACTGGAGTATATCGGTATATATACCCCCACCCCCCAAAAATCAGTATATATAATACAGTATATATAACATATATTTACACACACACACACACACACACACACACACACACACACACACACACACATATATATATATATATATAACATATACAATATCTAATTATATAATATATGTAATAGGCCTATATATATATATACCATTATACCCCAAATTAATACCTCCCCGAAATAAAATTCCTGGCTGGCTCCGCCCCTGTTCTATACCTTCCCTTTTCCTCTGGCAACCTCTCAAGAAGTGGGCGGAGAGGTTCGAATCTAGAGGACTAATAATAGAAGTTTACGCCTATGCAGGGCTTCTATAAGATGAAGACATTTCCAAACTCACACTGATTGTTCGCAAAATCCAGAATGGCCGAGTACAAGGTACTTGGTACTTGAAACTAGACTTCAATTTATTGTTGCTTAGTACTTACTGATCGATCGACATTTTTCTCTTCTCTGATTTAAAATTATCCCCGTTAGAACGCCGAAGTTAAGCAACGATGGTACTTGGATGGGTGACCGTCCCGGGATCTAGTCGCGGTGCCGGCGGCCAACCAAGCCGTTCATCGCTTAGGCGTCGATAAATCGGTAGCAGCGTTAAGCTGTGAAGGTAAAAACGCGGGTCTAGAGAAAGCAATGGCAAAACTACTATAGATTAATGGCGCAAGCCATCTGCGTCGCTGCTTTCCTATAGTAACTGGACATCAGAGTCGGCCCTACACTTCCTCTATAGTATACGGGACTTACTTTACCATTACATCTAAAAGTTGGTGTAGCACTTTTTACCAAATATGTAACGTTACGTCGGTTCGTCTGTCGACTGTCTTGCAGTAATCTCGTGTCAGGACAAGTTAAAGAACTGTCGTGTGGTGGTTCAGGCGCGCCTTTGTCGCTATCCGTACTACAAGGACTTCTGCTGCTTCTCGTGCATAAGTCACGACCACGACGACGACGACCACGACCACGACACGACGTAATGGCAGACGACATCCTCTCTCTCTGTCTCTGTCTCTCTCTCTCTCTCTCTCTCTCTGTCTCTCTCTCTCTCTCTCTCTCTCTCTCTCTCTCTCTCTCTCTCTCTCTCTCTCTCTGTCTCTCTCTCTCTCTCTCTCTCTCTCTCTCTCTCTCTCTCTCTCTCACTCTCTGTCTCTCTCTCTCTGTCTCTCTCTCTCTCTCTCTCTCTGTCTCTCTCTCTGTCTCTCTGTTTATCTCTGTTTCTCTCTGTCTGTCTCTGTCTCTGTCTCTCTCTCTCTCTCTCACTCTCTCTGTGTGTGTGTCTCTCTCTCTGACTCTTCATCGATTATCAACTCTTAATCAGTGGCGTCGCTTTTGTTGAGGAGATCGGGGGAGGGAGTGCGGGGGAAGTGGTCACCGGGTGACACCAATTATAACGTAACTTGTGACAACACAAGAGTTTGCACCAAAAACATTCGGCGTTTTAAAATAAATTACCCGGTAAATAGGCCAATCGATTCCATTATTTGCACGTATCGGCTGGTACAGAAGGACTCGAGGAAATGGTCCACGATGTTATTTTCGTGGTGGGGAGGTGAGGTTGGGGGTGGGTGGATGGGGTAACACCATAGGCGGATTTAGAGTTTAATATTTGGGTAGGCTAGCATGGGGGTCTGGGCGTGCCATCCAGCAAGCGACAGACCTGGTGTTGATGGAAGAAACCATTTTTTTTTTGTTTTGGTGGGATTAGTTTGGTAGGCTTAAGCCTACCCTAGCCTTTAATAAAATCCGCCTATGGGTAACACCACAACTCTAGTGACGCATCTGCTCTTCGATTACTCTCTCTCTCTCTCTCTCTCTCTCTCTCTCTCTCTCTCTCACTCACTGTCTCTCTCTGTCTCTCTCTGTCTGTCTCTCTCTCTCTCTCTCTCTCTCTCTCTCTCTCTCTCACTCTCTCTGTCTCTCTCTGTCTCTCTCTCTCTCTCTCTCTCTCTCTCTCTCTCTCACTCTCTGTCACTCTCTGTCTCTCACTCACTCACTCTCTGTCTCTCTCTCTCTCTCTCTCGCTCACTCTCTGTCTCTCTCTCTGTCTCTCTGTCTCTGCCTCTGTCTCTGTCTCTCTCTGTCTGTCTCTCTCTCTCTCTGTCTCTCTCTCTCTCTCTCTCTGTCTTTTCATGGATTGTTGCACTTTGGTTGCAACAGATCCTCCGTTACATTACAGACGAACGCGTCTTTTATAATTATTGGAATGTCGGCGTATTTTATAGTAATTTGCAGAATCGGACGATCGTTTATCTTGTATCCCTTTACCGATCGAATGTATTCGGAGTATTGACGATGATTGCTCGGCGGATTTTTTTATTATTGCGCCGATGTGAACTTTACCGTATTTAACTCAGTGCGCTATATAATTCAGCGCAGTTCATCTGACAGGAGGGTTTTTTTACGGATAAAAATAGACGATGGGCCAAGTATGGTCTTATTTTCTTTAGATGTCCAAACACAGGCATTGGCTAGCACCAGAGATGTATAGCAAGTACACAATACTTCAAGTTCAAGTATGCAGAATACTGCATGATCTCTCTGGCTAGCATTACACCTTTTAGCAATGCGTTTGTCAGATTTCAAATTTCCAAAAGGCAGTGACGGTCTAACGGCTAACAGACAACCTACAATGTCCCCCTCCCCGTTTCTAATTTTGTCTCTTATTGCATTTTCTGCCTGCATGGAAAGGGGGCGGGAAGATGGCAGATTGGTAACACGCTAGACAGGAACGCTGACGGAACGGGTTCAACCCCGCAGGAGCCCCTCTATAAGGTCGACTCAGCCTTCATTTGCCAGAGGGCTGTGGTAACGAAGTAGCAGCTGTGGCTGCGAAGGTAAAACGCGGGTCTAGAGAAAGCAATGGCAAACTACTCTAGATTAATGGCTTTAGTCACCTGCGTCGCTGCTTCCCTGACACCGGAGATCAGCGCCGGGCCCGAAGCTCGAAATCGAGTATGGGCGAACCTCTACTTTTTAACCCCAATATAGCCTAGGTAGTTTTGCACTGATAGATCTCCGGAAACCATGTGTAAAGAGATATCAGTTTCATATTGAAACTACAAGACAGACACGCGCAAGAAACAATCGCATCTACATTGTTAATTTCGTGGTGGTGGCTGAAGCCAACACTAGTCAAAAAACCGTTTTCCTTGCTATTGTGTTGGCCACTTTCACTCACATAATTATAAGTAAACTTACATCCTTTGACTCTAATTAATTTATGTCAGATGACGACGACGATGACATTGACAGTTGTAAGAGCGATGGTGATGATAGTAGACCGTATGTACGCCTAATTTTAGATCTATTTGTTTCGAAATAACTGTTGTATTATTGGTTGTATCCAAGATCAATTTGAGTTGACCTATTAGTTTGCAGTCCTCTATGTTTCACACTGTATGAATTCTACGGATTTAAAATATATTCGTGTATTCAAATAGTGCTATAACAATGTATTAATAATATTATTGTTGTGATTACTGATTTTGAATTTAATTTGAAGTTAATTCGGATCATGAGCTTCTATAGCGCCATTTGTGCTCTGAACGATCACTTTAAATTGAAACAATTGGCCAGAATTAGGCCTACTTCCGTGCAGTGGTGTACTTGGGTATGGCCGACAGGGCAGATGTCATCGGTGCAGTGTTTTATCCAGACTCCGGACCTTGGAGGGGGGGTTGACTTGGCAGTAGGGGAGAGACACAGTTCAATGCTAAAATTTGTGTTAGTGCTGGGATTTGGGAGGGGATTTTTTATTTGGGAGGAAAATTTCCCCCACCAGGCCTGTATTAAGCACTGCCTGGGCGCCTTCTGAAGAGGGGGGGGTGCGGGGCACCAAAAACTGGCTTTTCGTCGCACGAATTCTTATGAATTCGGTCGTTCTCTGTAAAGTTTCACCATCTGCAGCATTTGTATCAGTGGCGGCTCTAGGATTTGGCAAGTGGGGGGCCGTTGGGGGGGGGGGCAACTTCTAATCATGGGGGGCCAACCATTTGTTGTTTAATGTATGTAGCATTAAGTATAGGGTCCCAACTGGGGGGGCCACTGGGGGCAGGCAGTCAATAGGGGGGCACGGGCTCCCCCTGCCCCCCCGGTGGAGCCGCCACTGATTTGTATTACGACGTCTGCATTGTGTATTTATTATGCACATATTTAGTATTTTAGTCTTTGATACGTACATATATTAACACTATAGACAAACTATTCGAAACTTCTATTATCTCATGCACTGCCCTGGTTTCAGTGAGGAACTTTAAAATCTAGTTAAAGTTCAGTGGCGTCGCCAGGGTTCCGGAATAGGGGGGCGCCGATACCAAGTCGGAGTTGCCGGGGGGGTTGGGGGAGAGGGTGAACCCCCCAGCTAACTTTGCAACCCTCCCAAAATCGCATATCAGGTACATCATTGTCTGTCATGCATTAAATTTCAGTCCTCAACCCCCCTCCCCCCAGCTCAAATTTCACAACTCCAACACTGCCAAGCCACGACATTTTGGAATGAAGAGAGCAAAAATACGGTCGCTAAGTGACGCATTAACACCCATATTTCAATTCTGTTGCATTGTTGCGATCGTCCTACCCCCAGAAAATTTTCTGGACAATCTTGCGCAAATCGACGGCCGATTTCAGCCAGAAAGGGGCCCGGCCCCACGTCTTCCCCCCCCCCCCCAGTGGCTGCGCCAATGTTGAAGTTTAATCGACGTGGTTGACTAAAAGTGGGCAAAGCCCCAGAATTTGCCAATCATGTCTTTCTTTGTTTGAAACTGATAATAATTGTTAAGGTAAAGAGCATAGCACATTGTATAGCAACTGCATATTGATTTAACAAAGTGCTACTAGCAAAACGGTAGTACTGCCTTTCTGTTTGTTTTCTAGTGTTTCGTCTAAATTGTCTTAATAATTTGCTGTCAACATTTTAATTAATTGATTAATTAGTTAGTTAATTTAGTTAATGACAAATCTTACATCTTGAATATTTTACTGGTGTTATTTTGCTTTTTGCATCGATCAATAACTGTTTGTCCGAAAAGCAGAAGTAGATTGGGGTTTTCAGGGACGATTTACACGTATTTTAGTTAAGACCGTCTTATTAATTAAGAGATTTTTCGTTAAAAGTGATTATGACGCAAGAACCCGTGGAAGGCAGCACTCCCTTCTCCCTTGCTATTTGATTTTGTGAGAGAAGAGGACATTGGAGTAGCCTCGGGGGACCGCCCCCCCCCCCATCATCACTGAGACAATCTCTGGGGATATACTACGGGAAGGGAAATACTCAAGGGGCTGTACATTAATTACGTAAACAAAATAGAAGAGGATGGTTTGAATAGTTTGACAATTGTTGACATGGGGAGGGGTGACAAGATAAATTTGCGTGAACAATTTTATTTTTTACAACAAATTAAAAAAGTCAAAAATAGGAAATAAATCGGTGCATTGGTCCTCCATGGAACACACTCGACACACTCGCTATAACATAACAATTGAGGACCATTTGGCTTCACCGTGGGAAGATGGTAGAAGCTAGAATTCAAAGTGTCATAGTCATTTTTACATCTGTTAAACAATTAAAAATGTATTAAATTTTTGGTATAAATTTAGTTTCCACAGTTCTATTTTAGCTCAAAAGTCAACCGTTGCTGGCTTGTTGGGAGGGGTAATTTTCGACATAATTTTATTAGGGGGTCACT